>PVJN01011464.1:0-54033 GCA_004026805.1 Lasiurus borealis
GGGTTGTGCAGGAGGTGGCTGATGGATGTCTCTCTCTCATCGATGTTTCTAACTCTCTATCCCTCTCCCTTCCTCTCTGTAAAAAATCAATAAAATATATTAAAAAAAAAAAAAAGAAGCTACAAGAATGAAGAATTGCAGCTGGATCGTTAACCATGATTTCACGTAATTTCCTTTGTCTTAAACTCTAGTAAAACTTCCTGGAATCCTACTGCGTAAAATAAACACACTGCAGTGGCTCTTGGTCACTGTCTCTCCATCAGAGGGACATCTTTCCCTACTGTCTCTGTTCTCTGTCTTTCATTTTCTCAATCCCCTGTGGCCCCTACTCAGGACTCGTGTCTACTCTCTAGCCATACAGGTCACGGTAAAGAGAGAAATACCCACAAACAAGCACGCTTTGTTAGGTTGGTTCTCAATCTTCGGTGCCAGGGGCCCGGTTTCTGCAGAGCCCACAACCTGGCCGTGCACGCCTTTCAGTCTGAGGCCAGGCTGGCAGGCTCCCTGTTACCGGTGGGAGCAGTACTCTCACCGGCACTGCCAGTTGGGCAGCTCATTTCCAGCCTTTCCCAGCGTGCTTGCCAACGGTGCTGATATATTTTGGAGTTTCTTCCATTTGCTTTGGCTTTACTACAGGAAGAACAGGTGTTTCTGCTCTCTCCTCATTTCTCAGAATTGCGCACTGCCCAACCCGCTCTGATTTGCCTGCTGGCATCAAATGTAGGGCAAATGGAGAAGGTCTCTTGGGCTCATCTACTGGCTTCATCTCTCTTGAGGAGGCTTCCTGAACACTGACCGGATTTGGGTTCCAAAGGCTCCTAGCCTAGCTCCCCAGTTAAGCATTTGGCAAGAGCCACGACCTTCAAAAATCCTCCATTTGTGGCTGGGTGTCCAAAGCACCAGATCCACAAAACTATTCATCGTTCCAGAGCTTTTCCTTCACATGTGACACACTGCTCGAGCCATCCAAAAGCATGGGGCAAGGGAGAAGCAAGCCAGCCCACTGTGAGGGCCCACTATGGCGGGGTGCTTCTCATCCTTTATCTTACTCCAGCCTCAAAACAGCCCTGAGCATAGGGCTTATCAGCTCTGTTCTTACAAAGGAGACTGAAACTCAAGAGAAGTTGAGCAAAAATCTTCAGTGGCACAGCCTTGGAGCCCATGCGGCAGGAAGAAGGGAGAGGCTGCTTTTGGAGTCAGGGAAGGTGCAGACTGTGTTAAGGGCTGCCAACCAGAAGCGCCATCTTGCTCTGCTGGTCGTGGGAAAAGGAAGGGAAGTGGTTGAACTGAGCAGCTCACATGAGGAGTTTTAGCGTCTTACAAGCTCACTTATTCCTGCTAAACTCAGCCCCAACATTTGCTCCAGGCCCTTGGAATCTCGCCTTGTTGATTGTACATCTGTAGGTCTCCCCACTAAGTCTTGTCTTATTTGATGAAGGTGGTACCGGTGCCTCCCATGAGTTGGATTGAGCGCCGCCTCAGTGCCAAGTATTTTTCAGACCTTATCTTATCTCCTTCTCCCAGGTGCCCTGGAATGTATGCTTTCATGTCCTCTGCATGCAGCTGAGATGGTAAGGTGGGAGCGGTGCCAGACTTGCTCCACAGTTTCACCCCGAAACGCTGGCGCTGAGATTTGCGCTCAGTCTGGTTCCCGTGGATATTCTCATTGGCAAGATGCACAAGAGACTCGCAACCTGAGGCCAAGTTCTGAGCTGTTGGAAGACCCCTCTACTGACGTTAAGGAGTAAGTGCTCTGGCACTGAGTTGGACACCAACAAGGCTTTGGAGGCAGCAGCAGGAGCTACTTGCAAGGTGTGATCGGAGGACTGCACCCCCAACCCCACCACCTAGCTGTTAGTGCTGGTTCCACCAGTAAAGACTTCAAGTTGAACCATTATTATGAAAATGCAAATGCTGGGACTGTTCATTTCATTTTTAAAAAAATATTTTATTGATTTTTTACAGAGAGGAAGGGAGAAGGATAGAGAATCAGAAACATCGATGAGAGAGAGACATCGATCAGCTGCCTCCTGTACACCCCCCAAGGGGGATGTGCCTGCAACCAGGGTACATTCCCCTAACTGGAATCGAACCTGGGACCTTTCAGTCCACAGGCCGACACTCTATCCATTGAGACAAACTGGTTTTGGCGACTGTTTATTTCTTGAACCGTGGTGGCCTGAATGGTTTATCAAGTTCTTTCACACAGTCTTATAAACATTCAGTTCAGAGGAAGGAATCTGACAGAAAGAAGCAGACAATGGAGTGGGAATGGGAACAGAAAAGGGACTTGGGGGTTTTTGGGGGTGCACCTTAGTGGGGTGAGTGGAGGCAAAGGGAATTCTTTCTGGATGATAGTGGAGAAGAGGTGAAATAACGAGGTGAACTTATTTCTTAGGCCTTAGGTGATACCCTGCAGGAGATCTGCATAGAACCAGTCATTAGTACGTGGACAACCTGTGACATAGGTCAACACAAAGACAGTTTGCTGCCCTAACCGGTTTGGCTCGGTGGATAGAGCCTTGGCCTGCAGACTGAAGGGTCCCAGATTCAATTCCGGTCAAGGACATGTATCTTGGTTGTGGACACTTCCCCAGTAGGAGGTGTGCAATGGCAGCTGATGGATGTTTCTCTCTCATCGATGTTTCTAACTCTCTATCCCTCTCCCTTCCTCTCTGTAAAAAAAAAAAAAAAAAAAAAATCATTAAAAAAAACAAAGACATTTTCCTGCCTTACAGACTTGCAGTTTAGACCTGACAGGTGATTGGCAAAATTCCATTTTTTCAAACAACATGGACAGTAATTTCTTTAGAAATGATATAAGCTGACAAGGATTTGGTTTCCAACTAACTGTAATCTGGGATGATTTGAAACATTTTTTTTTCTGATAGGTTTAACCCACTGAATTTGACTTATTGAATATTGTAATTTGAATGGCATTGTTAGGCTCTGAGGTAGGGTATACAAAGGTGAGTCAGTCATAAGCCTGGCTCCCAGCGGTTTACTACGTGGTGGTGCTGATCAATAGTAAGCATATAACTAAAACCAGGCCATAACGATGGGGTAACACCGTGGACAGAATGAGTGATTTCGGAAATTCATGGCAATTTGAAAGCTCTGTCTGTTATGTAACTGCGTCATTCTTTAGGTTCAATTCCAAGGTCCACTACCCGAGTTCCTTCACTGGGTCAAATCCTGGATTTAGACCTGAGGTGAGTTTTTCAGTGTCTCTAACACATTTTCTCCTCATAAGATGGGAACAGATCTGCCTCTAGTGAGCTGTTACATTGGTAACAGGTTAACGTAGGCAAAGAATTTAGAGTAGTAATGCCTAGCATACAGGATGTAGTTAAAACTTTGAGTCATTGCGGCTGTTATTCTCATCACAATAAAAGTCTGAATATTTATTTTAAAATATATTTTATTGATTTTTTTAAAGACAGGAAGGGAGAGAGGTAGAGAGAAACATTGATGAGAGAGAGACATCGATCAGCTGCCTCCTGCACACTCCCCACTGGGTATGTACGCACAACCAAGGTACATACCCTTGACTGGAATCGAACCTGGGACCCTTGAGTCAGCAGGCTGACGCTCTATCCACTGAGCCAAACCAGTTAGGGCTGAATATTTTTAAAGAAAAAAAATAACAGAATGACAGACAGATCTAAGAAGGAAGAGGGGTTGGGGATACTGGAAGAGATTAGCCCAAAAACATACATACATATATGCAGAGCCCATGAACACAGACAACAATGTAGTGGAGGCAGGGATGGAGGGAGACAAACGTGGTGAATTGAGGGACATCTCTAATAGTGTCAACAACAACAACAAAAACCCAAACGTAGAATTTGTTGATGCCCCTGAAAAGTAATTAAATTAGTAAGAAAAAGAAATAAAATACTCCTTGAATCCTAGGTTTTGCCTTTCCTCACACTCCGCCCAAAAGTCAACACTTAGCCAGCTCCACTGATTACTTTCAAGTCCACCCATCCTTCAGGACATCCATCTTTCCTGCTGAGAGACTCAGGGACCCGCAGAGGCAGCGAGGCTCGGTGAATGCAGGAAGGAGCTGGGGTCTCCAGCCTTCTGAAAGTGGGTGTACCTGGCAACTTTGGGAGCCAAAGTGAACCCCGACATCCCTAAATCCCTGCAGAAGACAGACCAAGCGGGCTTAGGTCCCAGGACTTACACCCTGATACGTAACAGCTCCACCTGGATTGTTTGTAAACTCGCCACTGAAAGCACATGTCCACTGACACTCCGAGGTGGGCACCTCCTGTATCTTCATCTCCTCCTCCATATGGACCCTTCTCTGAAGACTGCTGTCCATCCTTTAACACCCACACCGAACAATGCACTTGAGCTTAGAGAGGAGGCTCCAGGACTGATAAGAGTCAAGTATTGGTAGGACTAAGAGGTCAGCACTAGGATGTAGTAGGTTCTGGCTTCACAGAGTCATAACATCTTGGGTGTGAAGTAATTAAAAAAGGACATCTAGCCCATATTAGTACATGTGGTGCATTAAAAAAAAAAAAATATATATATATATATATATATATATATATATATATATATATATATATTGATTTCAGAAAGGAAGGAGAGGGAAACACCAATGATGATGACAGAGAATCATTGACTGGCTGCCTCCTGAACACCGCCTCCTGGGGATCGAGCCTGAAACCCACGTGACCCTTGGCTGCAATCGAACCTGGGACACTTCAGTCCACAGGCCAACGCTCTATCCATTGAGCCAAAGCGGCTATCGAATATGAGTGATTGCCTGTTCAGGCAAACAAGAAAGGGAAGACGTGTTTTCTTTCTTTTTTAAATCTTTATTGTTGAAAGTATTACTAGTACATATGCCTCCCAGCCCTCACTGACCCTTTCTACCTTCCCACTCCTCCTCCCCATGCCTTCACCACCCTATGTCTGTGAACATGGGTTATGCACATCCCATGTAATAAAGAGCTAATATGCTAATTAGACCAAACAGCAGAACAACCCTCCAGACGGCCTTCCAGTTGAAACTGGGGCGGGGCTGAGAAGACAGAGCCCTTTGCACGAATTTCGCGCACCGGGCCTCTAGTACGTATCTACGTTCTTTGGTTGATCTCTTCCCACTCACCTAGCCTTCCCCACCAGGAAGGCATGTTTTCAGTGAGTCTTCTTTGGTACCTTGAATTTTAAACCACATACCAAAATAAAGAAAAATATAAAAGTCACAGGTCTGAATAGGGTTATGGTTTCAGGACTGTCCTCTGCAAAGTAAAACCAGGAAAACTTGCTAAAAGAAAAATAAAGCCAAAACCGGTTTGGCTCAGTGGATAGAGCGTCGGCCTGTGGACTGAAGGGTCAGGTTCGATTCCGGTCAAGGGCATGTGTCCTGATTACGAGCACATCCTGATTACGAGAGAGACAGCTGATAGATGTCTCTCTCTCCTCGATGTTTCTGACTCCCTATCCCTCTCCCTTCCTCTCTGTAAAAAAATCAATAAAATATATTTTTTTAAAAAAAAGAAAAGAAAAATAAAACTCTGCCAGTTCAAAACCCCAATGGGGTGATGAGGTCACCCTTATGATCACGTGGCTGCCAGCACATTGAGGTGATCTTTGAATGACTTGGATTTAGGACACACCCACATTTGGTAGCCACACCCCTCACTTTCGGCTGAATCTTTTGTCAAAACTGTCCAATGAAGGTTTGAAGACGCATTTATTTTTTAACATTAACCTAGTAGCAGGATTCTGAGCTCTTCAGGGGCTACTCAAAGACGCGAAACGGCTTTCAAAGTTTCCTTAGTTAAGTGACAGTGCACTGCCGTCTTCCTGCCTTACCTAAGATGAGAGCCTCATGTAACCATCACTATGGTCCTTTTTCCCTTTGTCATTTTGAACCATCACTAAAGTCCTTTTTCCCTTTGTCATTTTGAATTACAAACAGGAAGTATCTGGCATGCGCTGTGTGGCATTTAAAAATAGCATTTATATTGAAAATCAAAGAGTGGAATGAACAGGCTCTTGATTAGAGGAATTCAACATTGCCAACGAAGGCATTCCAATTGCCGTGAAAAATCACCCGACGGCAACTGCAGAAAAAAATGCCTTCTATGTAAATGACGTACGTCACACGTGAAACCTTACGTGCCAATTCCTGTCTTTCCCACCATTGCTGAAAATTCATTAGCGGCGTTGAAGAAACCTTAGTGAATGTCTTTGTGCAGAACTTGCTTCTGCTCAGCGCATGGCTGTTACTCCCAGTAGCTGGCCGGTGTAGAGGGGGTGGGGGTATAGGGGGGAGGGGGAGGAGGCCTGCTCCTGGTGTAGAAGCAGCTCTGCTCCTTGCCTGCGGTGGGATCTGGAGCAAATGACAGAAGCTCTTCTCTCCCTTGGTCTCTTTATTTCTTTTTCTTTTTTTAATATATTTTATTGATTTTTACAGAGAGGAAGGGAGAGGGATAGAGAGTTAGAAACATGGATGAGAGAGAGACATTGATCAGCCGCCCCCTGCACACCCCCTACTGGGGAGGTGCCTGCAACCAAGGTACATGCCCTTGACCGGAATCGAACCTGGGACCTTTCAGTCTCCGGTTTCGGCAGGGTCACATTTCGATGGGCTGGAGGTTAGGAGCAGCAGCAGCTCTGTTGTGTGGGACGGGAACCTGGACTTTCTGTTTGAACAAGTTAAGGTCAAAGTCCATCATGCTTGCAAAGGACACCCGAGGTGGCTCTATTTTGGGGCACGGCCAGGCAGGTTGGGTGCCATCAGGAAGGGGCAGGAGGCGTGTCTCAGCAGGGCCCGGACCCTGCTGTCGCTCTGACGGGCCCTCTCCATCCAATGCCAGGATGGCTCTACCTTCCCATTGGCTCCGATGCCAACACGCTCCCGCCCTCCTGGCTCCCTCCTCCTGCAGGCTGTCCGCTCAGCCTCCCCCTTCCAGCTCTGCCTCTAGCTCCCCCCGCCCCCTTCTCCCTCTAGAACCCAGAGCCGTCTCTAACATGCAGTGAAAGACACAGAACTCCCCGACTTAACACACCTTTCCTTAAAACCCTCACTCCGCCGAAACCGGTGTGGCTCAGTGGAGAGAGCGTCAGCCTGCGGACTGAAAGGTCCCAGGTTCGATTCTGGTCAAGGGCACGTATCCTGGTTGCGGGCACATCCCCTGTAGGGGGCGTGCAGGAGGCGGCTGATGGATGTCTCTCTCTCATCGCTATTTCTAACTCCCTGTCCTTCTCCCTTCCTCCCTGTAAAAAATCAATAAAATATATTCAAAGAAGAAGAGGAGGAGGAGGAAGGTGAGGAGGAGGAGGAGGAGGAGGAGGAGGAGGAGAGTGAATAAAAATTGTCACTGCCCACACGTGCATGGCCCACAGCAGACCTTGGTCTGTCTCCTCCCTGCAAGCTCCCTTAACAATTTCTCCTCTTCCAATCCCGTCATCTTAGGACTCCTGGGGTACCCCATTCCCCCCAGCCCCCTCCCAAATCGGCACAAACACGTGGCTGCTTCTTGGCAGCGACACAGCTTTCTGAGAAAGATGGGAGGCTTTGACCTCACTGGACCTGGGACAATTATTCTCAGATCCATTCGGGAATGACTCTCCCCATCCCAGTGACTCTCCCCATCCCAGGTTCTTCTCCATGGGGGTGACCTGTCATCGGCCCTTTCCAAACCACAATTCATGAGTCCCCTGAGCCCAGTCTGATGCGGGAAGTCTCTGCAAGCCGGCCCGTTTCCTGGGACGGAGAGAGAGTTTGTTTGTTTTTTTAATATATTTTATGATTTTTTACAGAGAGGAAGGGAGAGGGACAGAGAGTTAGAAACATCGATGAGAGACAGACATCGATCAGCCGCTTCCTGCACGCCCCCCACAGGGGATGTGCCCGCAACCAGGATACATGCCCTTGACCGGAATCGAACATGGGACCTTTCAGTCCGCAGGCCGACACTCTATCCACTGAGCCACACCGGCTTCGGCGGAGAGAGGGTTTTATACAACCGAGTTAGTCCAGGGCCAATGCCCCTTGTCAAGTCTACCCAGTGACGGTCCCTGGAGGATGCCGCTTGAATCGAATTCTTAACAAGGGTGTGAACGGGCGCGAAGTTAACTGGCTTTAAAAGGTTTGAGACGGGAAAGAGAGTGTTGGTGAACTAGAGATCAACATAGCAACTGGCAAATGCCCTGCGCCGTGGCGGGAAGCCTGATCTTTATCTCTCAGCCTCATAATTATCCCGTCTCTGGCACCCTCATCCCCAACGGCACGCACGTGGTTTAGTCACGAGGCTCGGCCGGGCCGCTCGGAGCACGGCGTTCGTTAGAGAGAGGTAGAAAGCTTAACATTGTGTTAGAGATGCTGCTTTCTAAAGGGGCGCAGGATGGCATTGCTCCCCAGCCAAAATAGGGTTAGGGTGGGTCTCTGGGGTCCCTGACACCTCAAAGAAGAAGTGGAAACACATAAAGAAGAGTTGGGTCTTGGCTGAGCAGAAAGATCTGCTCTTACCAACGCGCTCTGTAGCTCCCCGAAGCCCTGGAAATTACTGCAATGCCCAGGACTCGTTCTTAGTATCTTTTTTTTGTTGTTTTAATTGATTTTTTACAGAAAGGAAGGGAGAGGGATAGAGAGCTAGAAACATTGATGAGAGAGAAACATCTATTGGCTGCCTCCTGCACACCTCCTATTGGGGAATGTGCCCACAACCAAGGTACGTGCCCTTGACCAGAATCGAACCTGGGACCTTTCAGTCCACAGGTCGACGCTCTAGCCACTGAGCCAAACCGGGGTTTTGGCCGTTTTAGTATCTTGATGCAAGGGCCCTGTGGATGGGGCCTGGGCAGTTGCATGTTTAAAGCTCCGGAGATGATTCCCGCCTGCAACCCGTGTGTGGAGGCTTGCTTTTGTGGTATCGCTAAAGATACTGGGAATCGTTCTTCAATCAGTGCAGTGATACCTCGAGATATGAGTGCCCTAACACACGAGATTTTTGAGATACGAGCCGTCGAGCGAGTGATTTTTGCTTTGAAATACGAGCAACAGTTGAGATAGGAGTCATCGCGCGGATCGGCCGGCTGCACACGACCCACCAGTTTACCGCGACTCGAGCGTCTCCTAGTTTCCCACGCCTCAAGGTGACGGAACGAATTAAACTCGTATCTCGAGGTACCGCTGTAATAGATTCTGAGACAAAGAAAGGGTTGGCAGCTCAGCCAGACTCGTCGTCATCTTTTACCCACGGGGCCGTGACACTCCTTCATTCACTGACGGAACCACACCGCCAGGCACAGAGGCTTCTGTCACAGGAGACGGGGCACACTTTCTCTGGGAGCCAAGGCAGATCCGGGGAATTCGGTGGCTGAGAATTCTACGCTCCTCTCTCTGGTGCCAGCTAGCTCCAGGCCCAAGGCGAGCAATTAAACTGCATTTCTTAATTTGTAAAGTGGGGAAAGAGCGGGGAGATTACAGGTGGTAATAAGATAGCTATTGTTGGCACTCATGGGCATGATAATGAGGCCCTGTGCAAGATTGCACAGCGCCTGGTCCCTGCAGCAGCTGGGAGGGACTGTGTTGCTCCATACCCAGCTCAGGTTCATGCCAGGGCACCCCGAAAGCACACGGCATATGGGAACGGGCAGCTGATTAGTTACCCCTTTCATTTACAACACCCAAGTCGAGAGAAGAGCCACAAGTATTATCGGTGAATTAAAAAGACTACATGGAAATATAAGCCACCAATACTATCGGTGAATTAAAAAGACTACATAGAAATATAAGCTACAAATATGATCGGTGAATTCAAAAGACTACATAGAAATATAAGCCACAAATATGATCGGTGAATTAAAAAGACTACATAGAAATATAAGCCACCAATACTATCGGTGAATTAAAAAGACTACATAGAAATATAAGCCACAAATATGATCGGTGAATTAAAAAAACTACATAGAAATATAAGACACAAATACGATCGGTGAATTAAAAAGACTACATAGAAATATGTACACATAAAATTCCCACAAAGCAAAGGCTGCCCATCTTGACGGGCCATTGAATTCTCTTTAAAAATCACCCTTTTTAAAAATAAAATAAATAAAATTAAATTAAATTAAAATTAAATAAATAAATATCACCCTTTCGATTTTATTTCCCAGGATTAGGATCTAGAGACCTGGTGCTTCTGTCCAATGACTCTCAATTTTGGCTTCACATGAGATTACTCTGGGGAATTACCGTATTTTCCCGCATATAAGACGACTTTTTAACCCAGGAAAATCTTCTCAAAAGTTGGGTGTCCTCTTATACTCTGGGTGTCGTCTTATAGGGCGAGTCTATCCCAAACTCTATATTGTAAGCGAAAAAGTTGGGGGTCGTCTTATACGCCGGGAAATACGGTAAACAGTAACACTGAGACCCACCCCCATTCCTAAAGGAACTCAATGGGAGAGAGAGTGGGGGCCTCAGTCGTTTTCCAAAGCTTTCCTGGGATTCCCGCGGTTCACCGTACACTCCACACACAGTCCCTCCTCCTCCGCCCCTGCATTTCCCCGCACCTGGAGAGCCCTCCCTTCCCGTCTCCACGTTTGCACTTGTCTTTGGCTTCGCCTTCCCCCCTCCATGGCTGAACCTCACACCCCTCCATGGCCATCTCCCGCCTGGTCTCCTCATTGTACTCCGGGGCTCAGGGCACATCGCCCTCTGGAACCTCCAGACTCTCCCTGTAGCATCCACGTCACATTGGCCGTCACCCTCCACTGCTCCTGATGGCTTACATGTATGCCCACCTCCCCCTTCTCCAGACCACGGACCTGGCTTTCGCAGTCATTTCTGTTCCCCATGGAATCTGAGTTCTCGGCATAGACGAAGCTGAAAAAGGACGTGTGACTGTGGATGTAGATTCCAGGAAATTCATTCCTGTCGGCTTCTCACTGCCATTCCCCTGCCGATGCAGACTTCAAGTGGCCATGAGCAGGCGCGACTGGTAGGTTTCCCAGAGAACCAGCGCGCTGGCCCGGCCACAGAGGAAACTCCTCTCGCAGGCACGTGTCTCCAGAAGCCCCCAGTCCTAGGTTGCCAGGGACAGCCACCGGCTACCATTTCATCGCACATTTCCCCATTAGCCCTGGATGGGCCGATAGCGCATCAATTCCAAACTCCCCGCAGGACTGGGGGAGTGGGGGTGGGACACACACACACACACACACACACACACACACACACACACACACCGGTAGCCTACAGTAGAATCCAGGCCTCTGATACCCCAAGGCCAGGGCTCCCTCTAACAGTCCCAGACTCTGACCTCTGTCCCCTTTGGGAGACATAAAACGGCAGGAGCCAATCCGATCTTTACCTCCCTGCCCTACGCCAGGGCCACTTCAGCCAGTGGATAAACGAACCCCAAACGGCCTTCTGAGACGTCCTTGGAGCAGCCTTGCCGCTTGCAAACCGGCTCTGCGTCTTGTTTAAACGCTTTCAAGCAAGAGAACAGAGAGGAAGACACATGTGTCACCGCAGCGAGGTGACTGACTCCAATGAGAAGCCCTGGCTGACTCCGAGTCTGGCTTGACCAAACGCCACGAACCACAGAGACATTGTCCTGGGAAGTGATTTAAAGTTAAAGCTGGAAACCCGGATTCAAGATGACCCCTCTGGTGCTAGGGTCTTGAGATTCGCCCGGGTCAGAGGTCGGGTGATGACGAATGGAACTCCTGGGTCTGTTCCATCAAATGCCATGGAGACGTGGCAAATCACCGCCTGCCCCAGCAGCAGAGGGAGGCGGGGTGAGCGTAGAGGGACCCGCTTTCCTCTTGTCTCCTGCTTCCCTGAGAAACTGAACTTGGACACAGACTTGAGCTGGAGTCTGAGTCAAGAACAGAGGACCAGCCATGGCAGGAAGAAGGAAGAAAAACGGATCCTATCTCTCTGTTAAGCGATTCTTCTCTGCCAGTGCCGTTCCATGGAAATGTACTGGGAGCCACAAGTGAGGTTGAAAATGTTCTACCAGCCACGTGAAAAATGAAATGACATTCGTTTTCATCTGTTTCATCTAAACTAACACACTTAAGATAGGATCATTCTGCCGAAACCGGTTTGGCTCAGTGGATAGAGTGTCGGCCTGTGGACGGAAAGGTCCCAGGTTCGATTCTGTACCTTGGTTGCAGGCACATCCTCAGTAGGGGGTGTTGCAAGAAGCAGCTGATGGATGTTTCTCTCTCATCAATGTTTCTATCTCTCTATCCCTGTCCCTTCCTCTCTGTAAAAAAAATCATTAAAATATATTTGTTTAAAAAAGATATGATCATTCTAACATATAATCCATATAAAAATTGAGACTTTTATTTAAAATTGAGGGTGTATTTTGTTCCTTCAGCACAGCTCAATCTGGACAGGCACATTTCAAGCACCAATAGCCACACGTGGCTAGCGCAGCACACGGCGCAGTACAAACCGAGACCCAGGAGGATGGAAAGAGGCCACGCGCTAAGGTACTAACTCAGCGGAGGCCTGCGAGGCGGTCCTGCAAACACAGAGACCCACAGGAACACGAAAGCTGGGCTGACAGGAGAACTTGAACTGAGAGCAGTGATGCTGAGTAGTCACGTCCTCGGCTGGTATCTTCCCTGACAGACGTCAGCCTTCACCTTGACTGAGCCTGTTGTCCTTTGCCTCTATGATAACATGTCGTTGGAATGTCAACGTCAATTTCCTCGTTCTGGACCTCTCCAAACACAGACACCGCTCTGCGGAGACCACAAACCCCCTCCTTGTTCCTGAGTTCATTGTTGACTGTTACCTATCCTGCACCCATCTAACTCAAAGAAGTATGTGTCTATTATTTTCCTTTTTTTATAAAATATATATATTTTCATTGATTTCAGAGAGGAAGGGAGAGAGAGAGAGAGAGAGAGAGAGAGAGAGAGAGAGAGAGAGAGAAATGTCAATGATGAGAGAGAATCCTTGGTTGGCTGCCTCCTGCAAGTCCTCTACTGGAGATTAAGCCCGCAACCTGGGCATGTGTCCTTGACCGAAATCGAACCTGGGACCCTTCAGTCCACAGGCCGATGCTCTATCCACTGAGCCAAACTGGCTTGGGCTATCATTTTACTTTTTATCCAATCCCAGAGGTTCCCCCGCCACTGTTTTCGCCGACCCCCCTAATCTATGACGAACAGAGTTCACGTAACCCACTTATACCTTCTCTTTTGAATGTAATATATGAAACCAGGTAAAAAAAAAAAAACAAAAACAAAAAACTCCATTCTGCAGAGCGCTCTCTCCAAATGCTGCAGTTCTGCTTGCTGGCAATGGTCAACAGTTTGGCTCAAATAAAATCACAAAAATTCTTTGCAGGTTTTTTTTTTCTTTTTCTTTTTACATTAACAGCCACTGACAAGCTTGGGACATCAGCCAGAACTCACTGCTAACATCTGGCTACTTCACATGCTTTTGATAGTTTCACGATCGCCTAGAAGAGATTATCTCAAAGACCATACGCCCGGTTAGCAAAAAGTTTTGGGCTCTGGAGCCAAACAGACTCTGAGATTAAAATACTAGCTTTGTAACTACTTATCCTCTCTGAGTCTTATTTTTTTTCCAACTATTAAATCAAGACTTATTTTTTTTTAAATAACTAACTTATCAGACGGTTGAGAAGATTAAATAAGATTAGTATTAAGTACACGGCACAGCTGACGATAATATAACAGGCTTTGAAACAACGATTTTCCCCGCTATAAAACTCCACTTGATCTCTAAAGTCCCCTTTTATTGTATTTGAGGCTCTAGCGCAGTGGTTCTCAACCTTCCTAATACCACACCCCTTTCATACAGTTCTTTATGTGGTGGTGATCCCCAACCATAAAACTATTTTTGTCGCTACTTCGTCACTGTCATTTGCTGCTGTGATGAGTCTTAATGTAAATATCTGTGTTTTCTGATGGTCTTAGGAGACCCTGCTAGCTGTTCTCGACCCACAGGTTGAGAACCGCTGCTCTAGCGTGCTGTGTCTGACACTTCTGGAACTTTCCCTGGAGGTTTCTTCTGCGAAGGCAGCCCTTTCCCCAGAGCTCCATGGCCCAGGCCTCTCTTATCAGGCAAGTTTAAGTTCAAGAGGGAACATCAGGTTCTTAGGGAAATTTTCTGCAGCTGCCTTCCTTAACAAAGTTACCTCGGAGCCTGGGGACGCTCTAGTCCCCTGTCTCTCTTACTTCCTTGAGAGCATTTATCAGTAGCTGAGGTGACCTTCCTTATACTTTTACTCCCTGCCACTCACTCTAGCACAGAAGCCTTAAAGAGCCAGCACCTGGTCTGTAGTTTTCAGAACTCAGCAAGTATCTGTTGAATGAATGAATGAATGAATGAATGAAAGCTTCACCCAGGGAGGTACATGTAAATGGGGCTCCGATTCTGAAGATAAAAAAAAAAAAAGGAAATTCCACAGCTCCTTTTGCCTTAAAAGGATCGCCCAGGAAGTCAATGGCCCTGAGCCACGGTCTGAGTATCCGGAGCCTCCCTGCAGGGTGTGAAGGGTCGGAAAGGTATTCTCCACAGGTGGCTTTATTGTGGCCGCCGGTACGTATGCATCCCATGCAAAGTGTACGTTCCCGCCAATTAAAACCACCAGGAGATGTGGTTATTCCTGCTCTTCAGAAGAAGAACTGGGCTCTCATTCGCATGAGGCAGCTCTCTGCTCTAAAGGAGCTGGGCAGCACCAGGAAGAGGAGGGAGGGAGGGTCGCCATCCCACAGACTGGATCCCAGCTCTGCAAACGGAAGGCTAGAAAGACATGCGAGTGTTTATAAGCCTCCGTTTCTTTATCAGCGAAGCTTTAAGTGATCCTTTACACCCTGCAATGTTGACATAAAAAAAACCATCGAGGTTATGTGGGAATGTGCGTAGTACAGTGCCATCGATGAGAGTGGGTATCAATAATGCCATCTTTGCATACAAGAGCCTTGCCTGAACATACTGACCAGTCTCTGGAATGGGTACATGGTCGAGGCTGCCTCACTTCCTTTTAGGATTGTGATATTTCTTTCCCATATTTCCACGCCAGTCACCCAACTTTTTGCAAATGAGGGGCCAGGATGAAGGGGAAGGAGGTGGAGAGGGAGAAAGAGAGAGAGAAACGGGGGAAAGGGAGGGAGCTGAATTGGCTAAATCTATGCCACGCTCTGAAAGATGCGAGTGGAAACCTTTCTCCCTACAAAGACAGTTTCTGGTGTTTCTGGAGATGGACGCGGCCAGGACACCTCTCCCGTCTCCCCGCCTGGCTAAGACCTGGCTGCTGTGAACTCAAGCTTCTGGGCCAGAAGAGAACGGAGCAAACCCACTAAGAACCCACGCCAGCCCGGCCGTGATTTTTCCTGCTGGCAACCCAGGGTGCTCTGCTTGGCAGAAGGCGAGGCGGCAGACCGACTCCCTTCTGAGCCCACCGCTCATGCTCGGGCATATTTAGGCCAGGATTGATTTTACTCCTCCTCCCGTGGACATAAGCCCTCCTCCGGGAGAGAGCGCGCTCACAAAAGCATGCAGCTGTTCCGCGCTTCCTTACAATCCTACATCCGTAAGATTCTCGCTGACTGGAGACCAGGCTTTACAGAGACACGAGTGCTTCCATTCTCCGGGCGCCAGGGCGAGAAAGGCAGGGCTGTTCCCCATTTCGCAGGCAGGAAAGGTGAGGCGCAGGAGACGGACTTACCGCAGCGTGGGAGCCAAGATCGGATGCCCCGTCTGCTGGGCTGCCAAGCTCGGGTGTCCTCTGCAAACCTGGCTGGCACTGGCCAGGGAGCCTCTAGTCCCTTAAAAGCCAAGTGCAGCGTCCAAAAGAACACCCGATCCCGGTCTCACTGTTCCCCGGGGAGCCAGTGGCACCTCATTCAAAGCCTCGCCGAGGCCCCCGGCTGACATCAGTGCTGTCTGCGGGACCGGAAACTCCGAGGGTGGGCGCCCACCTCGGGAAAGCCACCAAAAGGGTTCCTGAGGCGGGGTCCCCGGGAGGCAGACCGGGGAAACCCCGGGAAACAGGGTCCCCCTCGCAGCACGAGAGGAGGGCATTCGCCTGAGCAGCCGGCTGGCTCCAGAGCCGGCAGGTGGTTCCAGAGGGAGCCAGCCCGGCAGCCCGCAGAGGCTGCCAGTGTCAAAGGACCACAACATGGGAATGCTCACCCGCTTCTTCCTTGCGCTATGCAGACCTTTCACCTACACACACACACTATGCACACACACACACATGCACACAGACAATGTGTAATGTGATATACAGTATATCTTCTATGGAATAATTAATTTCCCGAATATTGCAAAGAAAGAGAGAAGAGAAGAGAGAAGAAAGGAGAATTAGAAGAGGAGAAGAAAAGAGAAGAGAGAAGAGGGAAGAGAGAAGGAGAAGAGAAGAAGAGAAGGGAGAAGAAAAGAGATAAGAGAAGGAAAAGAGAGAAGAGAGAAGAGAAAGGAAGAGAGAAGACAGAAGATAAGAGAAGGGAAGAGAGAACAGAGAAGAAGAAGACAAGAGAGAAGGGAAGAGAAGGAAAGAGAAGGGAAGAGAGAAGAGAAGGGAAGAGAGAAGAGAGAAGAAGAGAAGAGAGAAGGGAAGAGAAGGAAAGAGAAGGGAAGAGAGAAGAGAAGGGAAGAGAGAACAGAGAAGAAGAAGACAAGAGAGAAGGGAAGAGAAGGAAAGAGAAGGGAAGAGAGAAGAAGAGAAGAGAGAAGGGAAGAGAAGGAAGGAGAAGGGAAGAGAGAAGAAGAGAAGAGAGAAGGGAAGATAAGGAAAGAGAAGGGAAGAGAGAAGAGAAGGGAAGAGAGAAGAGAGAAGAGAAGAGGGAAGGGGAGAGAAGGGAGGAGAAGGGAGCAGCGGGCGGAAGGCAGGAGCCGGACAGGGTGAGCGAGCGAGCAGACGGGGGACCGGCCGCCCGGGGATGGCTGAGCCGCAGGGACCCTCAGCCCCATCCCCACACTCCCCGCCTGCTCGGCGGCACAGAGACCCCCCAACCGCGGGGAGGCTGCCCCCGGGGCGCCCGGCAGCGTCGCCAGCGGCTCTCCTCTGCGGGGGACGGGCCGGAGCTCCGCTGCCCTGCCCCGCGGCCCGCTGGCTCCCGGCTCCGGGCTCCGCTCCCCCGGGCTCCGCTGGCTCCGGGCTCCCGGCTCCGCGCCCCGGGGCTGGGACCCCTCTGCTCACCGCCCCCGGGGCAGCCGGCGTGCGGGTCGCGCAGGGAACAACTAACTTTCCCGCCGCACCCGCACCCGCACCCGCACCCGGACCGCGGCCACGGCCCCCCCAGGCGGAGCCCCCCCGCCTCCGCACACCCCCCGCGCCCCCCAATTTGCCGTCAATAACCCACATCACGCCCCAGCCCCGACTCCAGGGCGCGTTGGCGGATGCGTTTTAAAGGGGCGAATGCGCGCGGGAGCGAAAGCCGGGGGGCGGCTGGGGGGTCCGTATCCGCTCCCTTACAGACGGCGGCCCCAGCCCGGCCGGCGCGGCGTCAGAGCCTGCACCCCACAACATGCAACGACCCCCCGCGACCCCCCGCGACCCCCGCTCTCCCGCCCCTCCTCCTCCTCCTCCGGCCGCGCTGGGCTGCCGCTGGCTCTCCGCGCGCCGCGCCCCCCGCGCCCCCCGCGCCCCCCGCCGGCCGGGGCTCGGCCTCGAACCCGCGGCCGCGGCCCCGCGGAGCCACTCACTTCTGCCGGAGCGAAGTCCGCCGCCGCCGCCGCCGCGCCTCCTGCAGCCGCCGGGCTCCTCCGCCGGCGCGGCTGTGTCTCCGCAGCCGGTAAATCCAGAAAAGAGGGGAGCGGGCGAGGGGGACCCCGGGCGGTGCGGGTGTGGGGTGTGGGGGGCGGGAGCCCCGCTGCGGACGCCTGCGGGAGCGGGCGCGGGCACTGGCGGCGCCTGTGCGCGGTGCGGGCTGAGCCGCCAGCTCGCCGGCTCCGGCGGCCGCTCCGCCTCCGGGGCGGGGCCGGGGCTGCACCGCGCGGCTCCCGCCCGGGGCTCGAGCCCCGCCTGCGGCTCCCGGGCCGCCCGAGGGCCACCGGGACGCGGGGAGAGAGACAGAGACGGAGGAGGAGGGAGTCAGGGCCCCCCCGCAGCCGGGCGCGGCGGGATCGGGGCCACCTGCCGGGCAGGGACACGGGGGACCCCCCTCTCTGGACAGACAGACAGACGGTCACGCTGGCTCCCTCAGTTCAGGGGCCTCCGCCAGGGGGGTGACATTTCTTTCTCCCCGAGGCCCACGTTCGGGGTGTCCCCGAGCCACCCGGCTCCCCTGGTTTCTGAGTTACTTGGAGCAGGAGCCTGACCGCATTTGAGGGGGGCTCCTGGGCAGGGGGGGGGGGGCTCCCCTTTGGCCAGACGGAAGGAGGCTCAGAGGCAGCGGTTCTTAACCTGTGGGTCGCGACCCCTTTGGCGGGGGGTGTCGCCTAAGACCATTGGAAAACACAAATATGATTCATCACAGTTGCAAAATGACGGTGATAAAGTAGCAACAGAAAATAATTTTGTGGTTGGGGGTCGCCTAAGACATTGGAAAACACAGATACGATTAAAAATTACAGTTGCAAAGTGACAGTGATGAAGTGGCAACAAAAATAATGTTGTGGTTGGGGGTCACCTCCACAGGAGGAGCTGTCTTAAAGGGTCTCGGCCTTAGGAAGGCTGAGAACCGCTGCTCAGAGGGAAGGGGGCGGAAGAAAATAGACAGTCAGGGGCCCCAGCAAGTTTGGGTTTCTTTTTTTGGTACCCCGAGACCCACACTTCCAGGGGGCCGTGTGCTTTCCCCTCCGCCACCGAGGCATTGGTGGTGTCTGAGTACCCCCGAGATTCTGTTGTTTCTGCAGAGACAGGATTGATCTCTAAGGGAGTGCATGCAGGTCCTTTTTTGGTCTGTGCACAACCACCAGCTTTTCTCGTGGGGAAAGAAAAAACCCACAGACACACACAAAAAACACACGGAAACTAGTAGTAGTAGCTGCTGGGACCCATGATCCTTGATTAGGAAGTGGCTTGTGTCTGGCTGATGGGATGGATACTGCGTTTGGTTGTTCATCCCTCAGGCACCAAGAAGAGGTTTTAACCAATGGCTCTGGACATTGCTGTGGGTGAGAGGGCAGACACCTACCTAGAAGGACTCCTGTGGGTAGAGCGTCGGCCTGCAGACTGAAGGGTCCCAGGTTCGATTCCGTCTTGGGGGCATGTACCTTGGTTGCAGGCACATCTCCGGTGTGGGGCATGCAGGAGGCAGCCGATCGATGTCTCTCTCTCATCGATGTTTCTAGCCCTCTGTCCCTCTCCCTTCCTCTCTGTGAAAAATCAATAAAATATTTTTTTAAAAAAGGACTCCTGGTGGTTAATTGGGTTCCCAGCCCAGTTAGCTGTGGGCAACTCGACTCATCCATCTGTGCTCCTGGCTTCCAAGGTGTGAGAGGGTGGTTGTGGGGTGACTGGCTGACCCCCAACTCGCTGGGAGGGAAGGGCTGGCCTGGCCTTGGCTCTGTGGTGCAGCACATAGGACACTGGGCCTGGCCCTAAGCCGGTGGTGCTCAACCTTCCTAAGGCCGCGACCCTTTAAGACAGCTCCTCATGTGGTGGTGACCCCCAACCATACAATGATTTCTGTTGCTACTTCATCACTGTCATTTTGCAACTGTTATGAACTGTAATGTAAATATCTGATAGGCAGGACGTATTTTCATTGTTACAAATTGAACATCATTAAAGCATAGGGATTAATCACAAAAACAATATGTAATTATATACTGTGAAATATTTATTTCTAATGACAAATAAATGAAATTTTGTCTTGAATCGTGGTGTAGCATGGGCAACAGTCTTCCTATGACAACAGTAAGCTACATGGCTACACTTTGCTACACCGAGGAGCGGTGTGTGGGTTCCTAAGACCATGGGAAATAGGTGTTTTCCAATGGTCTTAGGTGACCCCTGTGAAAGGGTCATTCGACCCCCAAAGGGGTCGAGACTCATAGGTTGAGAACCGCTGCTCTAAGCCACCAGCACTCACCCTCCTGCATGGGGACCCCGCAGCTTTAAGAGGCGATGAAGGCAGCCTGCTGGTGAGCCTTGACCACTTGTCTCTGGCCCACAGGAGCGTTGTCACTACTTCCTTCTCTGCCCGTGCACAGCCCCGGACCTGTGTGGGCGCCTGGCCTGTCTATGACTTGTGGGGGTCAGTCAGTCACCCCACAACCACCCTCTCACACTCTGGAAGCCAGGAGCATGGATGGAGGAGTCGAGTTGCCCGCAGCAAACTGGGCTGGGAACCCAATTAACCCCCAGGAGTCCTTCTTGGGAGGTGTCTGCCCTCTCACCCACAGCAACCTCCAGAGCCATCGGTTAAAGCCTCTTCTTGGGCCGAGACCGGTTTGGCTCAGTGGATAGAGCGTCGGCTTGCGGACTGAAAGGTCCCAGGTTCGATTCCGGTCAGGGGCATGTGCTTTGCTTTCGGGCACATCTCCACTGTGGGGCGTGCAGGAGGCGGCTGTTCGGTGTCTCTCTCTCATCGATGTTTCTGACTTTCTATCTCTCTCCCTTCCTCTCTGTGAAAAACCAATAATATATATTTAAAAAACAACAACAAAAAACACCTCTTCTTGGTGCCCCTCTGAGTGATGAACAATCAAACGCAGTATCCATCCCATCAGCCAGACACCAGCAGCTTGGTCTCAGTGGATGTGCTCCTCCTTTCCTCCCCAGCCATTCCTGGCCCCATCCCTCCCCCTCCGCTGCCTCCAAGACCTCGGTCCCCGACCGGATGCAGAGGAAAGAGCTCGGGCTTGGCATGGCGTTGGTCCTTCCTCTTATTCACTTGGCTTCCGGGAGCATCACTGTCTCACGGATAATTGAGTGCGGTCACATGTGCTTCAAAATAATAATCACGGTGATTTGTTTTTTTATCACCGGGAAAGGGGATAACATGGTGGTAGTCTAGCTAAGACGCCTGACAACGAACAGAAAGTCCTGACACCTCAAGTTGCTCTGTTCCCTTCCCGTTTCCCCGGGCATCATCCTTCAGCTCTGTGTCCCCGGCTCCTTCATCTCGGCCTGCAAGAGACTCACCCCTCCCTTCACCCACAAACCCTGTGGCGGCTTTCCCATAAAACTCCCTCCTTTTCTCACCTGGAAAACTCGGTGAAGGAATGATCGACGCTCCTCAGCTTCCTGTATGCTCTCCAGGCCTTCCATCAGTACCAGCGGCTGCGCACCACCAGCACCTGAGGCTGTTTCACAGGTACCCAGTCCAGCTGTCACGGGCAAAGCTTCTAATTCAGGAGGTGTAGGGTGGGCCCTGATGTCTCTGTTTCTAGAAAGAGACAACAGTTGATTTGCATACGTTCAACCATCCTTGCATCCTACAGATAGGAGTAAGCCCCACTTGGCCACAGGGTGTGGTCCTTTCACTGTGAATTTCTTTTGCTGTCAAATTGGGTTTGACAGGATTTCGTTGAGGATTTTTGCACAGTTGCTGGGCAGGGAGGGACATTGCACTTGAGTTTCTAATGTCTTCCTCTGGCTTTGGCATCGGGATAATGTCGGCCCTATCAAATGGATTTGGATGGGTTTTCTCCTCTTCGATTTTCGAAGGAGTTTAAGGAGGATTGGTATTCCTTCTTCAGATACTGGGTAGAATTCACTGGCGAAGCCATAGGATTCTAGAGGTTTCTTGGTTGCTATGTCTTAAATTCTTGACGTCATTTTCTTATTCATTCTTGGTTCATTCAGATTTTTTATGATTCAGTCTGTATAGATTGTGTTTCTAGGGATCTCTCCATTTCTTCTGTTATTCCATTTGTCGGCATATAATTATTCATAACAGTCTCATGACGATTTTTATTTCTGCGGTATTAGATATAATATGTCCTCTTTCATTTCTGGGTTTAGTTATTTGAGTCTTCTTTTTTCTTAATCTAACTAAAGAATGTCAATTTCATTTATCTTGAAAAAACAATCTTTAATTTTTCTATTTCATTTATTTCTGCTATAATCTATTTTTTTTTCTTCCTTCTGCTAACTTTGGATTTAGTTTATTTTCTTTATCTAGTTCCTTGAACCTTTGAGACTAGGTTTTTTAAAAAATATATCTTTTAAATATGTTTTTTATAATTGATTTTCGAGTGGAAGGGAGAGGAAGAGGAAACATCTATATGAGAGAGAAACATTGATTAGCTGCCTCCTTCCCACCTCCTACTGGGGATCAAGCCCACAACCAGGGCATATGCCCTGACTGAGAATCAAACCGGTGACCTTCCGGTACATGGGACAGAGCTCAAGCAATTGAGCCACACAGGCCAGGGCTACACCTTTTTTAATGAAGGTATTCATCACTATCTGTTTCCCTCCTAGTACTGCTTTTGCTGCATTCCATAATTTGTATGCTTTTATTTTTATTTGTCATCAGTAATTTTCTGATTTCTCTTTTGATATCTTTTTTTGACCCAGTGGTTGTTGAGGAATGTCTCTTTAAATTTCCACATATTTGGGACTTTTCCAGTTATCCTTCTGCTCTTGATTTCTAGTTTCATTTCATTGCATTTGGAAAGATACTTGGTATGATGTCAATCTTCTTAAAATGATTAAGACTAGCTTTTCGGCCTAACTTGTGCTCTTTACTGAGAAATGTTGTGTGTGTGCTTGAAAAGAATGTGGATGGTTCTGTGTGTGTCTGTGAGGTCTAGTTTGCCTATAGGGTTTTCTAGTCCCTATTGATCTTCTGTCTGGTTGTTCTCTCCATTATTGAAAGTGGGTTATTGACCTATTTTAATATTGTTGTATTATTACCTACGTCTCCTTTCAGATTAGTTAATGTTTGTGTTATATATGTAAGAGGTACTCTATTGTTGGCTGCATATGTATCTATAATTTTTTTATCTTCTTGGTGAATTGATATTTTTATCACTATATAATGTTGATTTTTGCCTCGAGTCACAGTTTTTGACTTGAAGTCTGTATTGATGATATAACTATACAGTGGTACCTCGAGATACGAGTGCCCTAACATACGAGATTTTTGAGATACGAGCTGTCGAGCAAGTGATTTTTGCTTTGAAACATGAGCAGCATTTGAGATAGTAGTCATCGCGCGGATCGGCCGGCTGCACACGACCCACCAGTTTACCGCGAAGCGAGCGTCTCATAGTTTCCCACGCCTCAAGGTTAGGGAACAAATTAAACTCGTATCTCGAGGTACCACTGTACCACATTTTGTCCATCTGTCCATCCATTTGAGTTGTTTTCAACTGCTGGCTCTTGTGAATAAATGGCTTAACTCTTAGCCCTCACTTTCCTCAGCTGCAAAGCGGGGATAATTGTTTTCAGGGTCATTGTGAAGGTCGCAGCTAATTCAGATCATATGTCTGGTTCAATATATAGACGCCATTATGAATGGCGTGTGTGTGGGGGGGGAAGGGGACAGAGATAAAGAGCTAATAAAATAAGGCCCACCGTTGGTTTGCAGACAGAATGAACGCTCCTATTTTTTTAAATCACAAATCACCATTTTTTTTCTCATTTCCCCCAATCTTCCTCTCTATATTTGCGTTACGGATTTCATAACTTAAGTCTCTTTACTCTTGGGATCATCCTTTTGGTTGGTTTGTTTCTGTTATTATCTTTACCTGTCTGCTTTCTCTGCTTCAGTTTGGTTCATTGATTTTTTTTTCCCCACCCATTCATTCACACATCAGCACATACCAGGCTCAGTTCTAGGGGGTGGGTGATAGCAGGGGAACATATTTAATTCAGCCTGAGATCTCTCCCATCGTATTATTCATTCCATTACACACATGCGGTTGGAAGGAGAAGAGACTTAACGCCGACAGCAAACCGGTGGTGAAATATGCGAAGCAGTAAACAGGACAAGGGCACGGGAGCTTGTGAATGAAGTCTGAAGGCCTCTTGATAACGCGGCTGGAGCTGAGCCTGAATGAGAACTACCAAGTGTGGGTATGGAATAAGCCTCCTCCGGTGCTGGAGGAGGGAGGTCCTTGGCGCTGACCCGGCCTGACCTTCCTTTTCAGTGGATCACCCTGCCTGCTGTCATGAAAATACACTATGGACCATTGTCACCTCTGTCTCCCCACCCCCCGGCTTCCTCTCTTCCTCTCTCTGCGATGCTTGCCTCCTACACGCTTTCAGAAAGCTCACCGTCTTGATAAAAATCTCTCAGATTCAGTTTGGAAGCCTGGACCTCTCTCTCTCTTCCTCCCAGTTCCTTGGGGAAGGAAGAAGGAAGACCTCACACAAAGGGAGCTTTCAAACCAGGACTTTCGCACCCGCTCCACAGCCTCAGGTGGCAAGGCCCTGGGGCTGGAGGCGATGGCTTCTTCCGGGTTCAAACTGAAGGCTTCCCTGAGCTTTGTCCCCGGGGGCGCCTAAGGTGTGGGAATGGGGAGAGTCTGAGTGTCTGCTCTGCCGCAAGGCTGCCTGCCTGCCTGTGCCAGGGGGGGTCGGTGATCAGAAGTAAAACCCAGTAGATGCGCATTTCCCCTGGGAATCTGGATTTAGGAATTCTGTGCCCTAGTTCCCCCGCCCCAAGGGACCCCTACTTTTCTCCCAAGGACATTCCATCCGATCTCAGGGTAATAGGTCATGGTGGACAAAGCATGGGGCTGGGAGCGGAGGTCGGAATCTCGGTCTGGACCCTCCCTCACTAGCCATGGGTTTGTCAATGGAGAGGTGGCAGAGCAGAATGATGTGACCTCTGGAGTCAGACGAACCAGTTTGAGTGTCCGGCTTCACAATTTAAAAAAAATATATATATATTTTATTGACTTTTTTTTTTTTACAGAGAGGAAGGGAGAGGGATAGAGAGTTAGAAACATCGATGAGAGAGAAAGAGACATCGATCAGCTGCCTCCTGCACACCCCCTACTGGGGATGTGCCCACAACCAAGGTACGTGCCCTTGACTGGAATCAAACCCGGGACCTTTCAGTCCATGGGCTGATGCTCTATCCACTGAGCCAAACCGGTTCTGGCTGGCTCCACAATTTACTGCTTATGTCTCTTGGGCCTATTACTGCTTTCTATTGTTCTCGTCTCTACTCTGGGAATGATAATTGCACCTCCTGCCTAGAATGGCTTATGTATTAAATAAGCTAATTAAACTAAAAACAGGTAGAACAGCAGCAAGGAGGCAGTAACCTTTAGGGCAGTGATTCTCAACCTTCCTAATGCCGCAACCCTTTAATACAGCTCCTCATGTGGTGGTGACCCCCAATCATAACATTATTTTTGTTGCTACTTCATCACTGTCATTTTGCAACTGTTATGAATCGTATCTGTGTTTTCCAATGGTCTTAGGCGACCCCTGTGAAAATGTTGTTTGATCCCCAAAGGGGTCTCGACCCACAGGTTGAGAACCACTGCTTTTAGGGTTAGTATGATTGTTGACTTGTCCACCACTGAGTTCATGATCAAGGGATGGACGATCATTCTAGTGGAATTTCCTGAGAGACTGATGCCGTTTGGCTGAGGAGAAAGAAGCCGCGTAGGTTGGCTTTTCTTCAGTCATAGGAAGGGCAGTCACGTAAGAGAGACGGAGGTTCTGAGCTGCTTAGAGAGTTCTTCAGAGGGAATTCCAAACAGAGGAGGGCTTCTCATGGGATCAACATGAGAATGGGGATGGGAAGCAAAATTTGGCGAAGCCCCGAGGCCTTGGTCTCGGAAGGAGTTCAAGCAAAGATAGGTGTTTGGCTCAGCAGAGAAGGCATTCCTTGCTCTGAAACGTGGCTGGAGAAAAGTGGGAGGAGCCTCTTCTCCCCATGGCAACACACAGGTTACCTCTCAAAGGCCTCCACCTGCTGCTCCCCGCACCCCGCCACAGGGACTGGCTGAGGGTTTCCAAACACGCATGACGGTGCCAGTGCCGGTGGGGCCATTTGTGGATGAGGAAACGGATGCT
Organism: Lasiurus borealis; assembly: GCA_004026805.1. Lineage (NCBI taxonomy): Eukaryota > Metazoa > Chordata > Mammalia > Chiroptera > Vespertilionidae > Lasiurus > Lasiurus borealis. Next base: position 25,911 of record PVJN01011464.1, read on the forward strand.
GAAACACAATCGGATTGGGTCAGAACCCACAGGTGACAAGGTTCAGGTCTGCAAAGGACCAGGAATGGGAAAGCTCTCGGGCCGTCCCTGAGGCCCGGCAGGAAGATGCGGTCACTCGTGGGACATCCTGCCGGCCACTGTGGGAAGAAGCTCAGTTGAATGAGGCGCAGTGAGTGCTGGTGGAGGTTCTGAGATGGACTCACAGCCTCTGCTGCCGCCCGCAGCCCCTCTGCCTGACCTCGGCACATTTTCCGCCTTTAAATAACGACGGGTGAAGGAACTCTTACCATCGGCAGCAGCCTGGATGGACCTGGAGAGCATTACGCTAAGTGAAACAAGCCAATCAATGAAAGAAAAACACCACATGATCTCACTCATTGGTGGATAATAAAGAACATGATCAACGGATGAACAAAACGATAGATACGGAGGCAGTAACGCATCAAGCAGACTGTTGAACTACAGCGGGAAGGTGAGGGAGAGGTGGGGTAGATAAGAGATCAACCGAAGGACTTCTATGCATGCATATAAGCATAACCAATGGGCACAAGACACTGGTGGGGAGAGGGTTAGAGTATGCATGGGAGTGTGGGGGGGGTTAATGGCAAGATATGTACACATGTAACACATTAATAAAAAAAGTAAAAATAAATAAATAAATAAATAAATAAATAACAAGGTGTGCTTTTGAATCAGGTGTCTAGATATGATTATCCTCCATCACTAACACTCCTCAAATGCTATCTCCCCCTCTCCCCCTGATATTATAAACACATTAATCTTCAATTTCATGCTTAGGGAGAGAAGAGAGAAAGAAAGAATAAGAAGACAGAGAGATAGAGTGATAGATAGATGATAGATAAATAGATAGATGATAGGTAGGTAGATAGATAGATAGGGAGATAGATAGATAGATGATAGATGATGGAAAGGAAGAAAGGTAAAGAAAGAAGAGAGGAGCAGAAGGGAGGGCAGGAGCGGACAGGAGGGAAAGTTGGGGGAAGGGAAAACAGATGCGTTTATTTCTCTCACTAATGTCCTTGCTCCTTTTCAGCTGCCCTTGCCAGGCTGGGAACCCGCTGCCACACCACAGGCTCTCAGTCCCCGCTTGTTTGATGATCGCCACCACCCAAATCATTGAGGTTCCCCTGTCCCTGGGCAGGTGGTTTGGGGGGGGCGGGGGGAGCAGAGGTCGGAGTCACTGCCATCGGCTCATCCCACTCTGGAGTCACCACCCGCCTCTCTGGCCACTGAGTAGCCAGCCAGAGAAGGACAGAGGCCAGGAGATGCTCCTTCTCCCTGCTGTTCTCTCTTTCCCCTGGAATTTTAAACGGAATATAGTCTTTTCTGTCCAGCATACGGGGCACGGAGCAAGCTGCGACCTGCCGAGCGGGAAGAGCCAGCAGCAGGCTGCCCGGGCTGAGTCACAGCGGGGACCCTTGGCAGGCAGGCCGGTGGCTGCTGCTCCAGCTCCTGCCAGAGAAGCTGTGGCCAGCAGCCGAGGGCCCAGCCCCTCGCGGGCACTACCCCCGCCCGTGGGCCTCCTCTGCCGGCTCACACAGGACACGGCTCCGGCTGCACGTGGCAGGCGCAGGACGAGTCCAGACGCACGCCCGTCTCAGGGTGTACACCTGGGGCGAGAGGTCAGCTGGGCAGATGGCAGAGCGGCTCCCCCGGGTCCCCCTCGCCCCGGGAGCTACCCCTGTTGCTCATCCTTCGAGGAGAAGGCGGGCGATTCACAGAAGGCACAGGTGCCAGGGCCGCCTGCACGGGCAGGAGGTGGCTGCCAAGGCAAACACACCACACGGCACTCTGATGGCTGGCCTTTTGCAGGCGGGGAGCACGGCCCCCCCTGCCACAGGAGAAGGCAGGCATGAGCGTGGTCCATGGCGATCCGTGACATCCACCTCACCCTGCGCTGGGGATGAGGCGGTCTGTGCTGTGTGCTTTGCAAACCCCGAGAAAGAAGACCCCCACCAGGAAGGGCTCCTGGCGGCCCCATTAAAAACAAACAAATGATGCGGAGACCGGTGTGGCTCAGTGGATAGAGCGTCGGCTTGCGGACTGAAGGGTCCCAGGTTCAATTCCGGTCGGGGGCATGTGCCTTGCTTGTGGGCACATATCCACTGTGGGGCATGTAGGAGGCAGGAAACATCTCTCATCAATGTTTCTGACTTTCTATCTCTCTCCCTTAAATAAAAAAACAAAAAACAAAACAAAAACAAACAAACAAAAAAACAACAACAAACAAACAAATGAACTGAAACAGAACCTAGAAGCCCTTCCTGCAAGGCCTCTTGGGCCAACCGCACTTCCAGGAGAAGGCTGGCTGACCGATGCCTGCCACCTGAGCCCGCCCTGATAAAGGAGTTCCCGGAATCCTGCTTCAACCAATAGAAACGCGGCGTTTCCTGCCCAATGGTGGGAGCTGCACAGCTCTGACCAACCAGAGTGGGTCTATTCTGACCAATCAGGACAGGGCCTTTTGCGTCAGTCAAACTTCGAGGCTGGGAATCCTCATTTGCATGAGGACAGACCAATGAGGGACCAGGAGCAGGGGTTGGATTCATTTGCATACTCCCTGCTGATTGGCTGGTGAGTGTGGCTTTTGGGTGTGGCAGAGTGATGGTTAATTTGCATATTACTCTTTTATTAGATAGGATTTTATTTTCCATAGCCAAACCATTGTGTGAGAAATGACATTATTTTACATTTTTTGTAAGTTCTTTTAAATCTGCTTTAATATGGACTTGAAAATTTGGCTCTGTGGTCAATCTGTTGTGATATGTTACTTTGAGTGAAGTACCTGCAGAAAAGCTAGCTGCCTGGCACAGTGGTTGAGTGCTGACCTATGAACCAGGAGGTCACAGTTTGATTCTTGGTCAGTGCACATGCCTGGGTTGTGGGCTTGATCCCCAGTGCGGGCATGCAAGGAGGCAACTGATCAATGATTCTCTCTTATCATTGATGTTTCTATCTCTTTCTTTCTCTCCCTTCCTCTCTGAAATCAATAAAAATATATTTAAAAAGAAAAGCTAGCTCCATGTACCCACACATATAGTTGGGAAGGTATTTTCATATTTTAAAAGCCTACTCAGATAATTATGGATATTTTTCTTTGAAACAACACTGAAACTCAACAACTAGTAGTTCTTTCAAAACGAGTTGCAGTATGGAATCTGAACTTTAGGAGTCTGTTGTATTATAAATAAAACCCATCGCTGTACCTTGTACTTTGAATGGAACTCTCCCGTGCACGTGACTCTGAAACATCAGACAAAGGTCGTTTCAGAAGTCTTGGCTCACTCAACGACCGAGGTCTTCCCGATGGTGGCAGACTTCATGACGCAATATCAAACAATCACATTAGTTAATATCATTAAGGCTTCAAGTATTGGAAAGCTGTCCAGCTCACAGCAATTAATTGTCTCCATTTCCAATTTCTCTGGAAAACTAATTTTGTCATGGGCTGCCAGTTCTTAACATGACAGGATCACGTTTATTTCTGAGATAATGACTGTTCAATACCGAGTTGAAATAGCCATAGTCTGTCATATTGTTCTTTCAAGTAAAACTGATGTTCTCTGGAGGGGAAAAAGCAGTTGGTTTAGCTTGCTTGTCAATCACACGTGCTTGTCTTCTCACAACCATTATATGTATTTGAGTATCAGGAAAATGTTCAGATAAACTTCCCATTTTATCACCCAGTACAAAGGGCTTGTAGTCAAGGTTTGTGATTTTATAAAATTAATAAATTTTACTGCATCCTTAGGGATGTTCTCAGGTGAAATTGGCTGCAGTGGCACCTCGAGATACGAGTGCCCTAACATACGAGATTTTTTGAGATACGAGCCGTGGAGCGAGTGATTTTTGTTTTGAAATACGAGCAACATTTGAGATAGGAGTAATCACGTGGATCAGCCGGCTGCACAAGACCCACCAGTTTAACCCGACTCAAGAGTCTCATAGTTTCCCACGCCTCAAGGTTATGGAACGAATTAAACTCGTATCTCGAGGTACCACTGTATTTTGATTTTTCCTTGTGTGGGCGTGTCTGTTAACACAGTGTGGGCCTGTCTTGATTTATTCTAAAGTGTCAGCCACTTCGGCTTTCATCAATGCCAATATCAAGACAGTGAAAAAGGCAAATAACTATTATTACAAAAGTTGTTTAACCTATTGTCCCAGCAATGACCTAGATAAACCTCAGAGGTCTTTGGATCCTATCTAGAGAATCACGGGGTCAATTCCGGTTTAATTCTGCTGGTGTGCTTTCTGTAGAGTTTCACGGAGAGTATTAATTGTCTGAAACCTAGTTTGGGGGGCGAAAAATATGGTGGAGAAGACCGCTGTATGCACATCCAGGTAAAAACCATACTAAGATGTGAACCCTTAGCGGGAATTGTGAGGGGCCTGCCTTGGCTGGATGATGGGAAGCCTCACAATAGGGGTTCCATGAACCAGGAAAGGTGGGTGAGGGCTGGTTGAAGGGATGCTGAAGGCTTTGGGAATACACAACCCTCCCATGTCGTGTTGGGCAAACACATTAATTTGCGCTGGAACAGCGGTTCACAAAGGGTTCCCTGGGTCAGCAACATCAGCATCACCTGGGAACCTGGTAGCAATGCACGTGCTGAGGCCCCACCAAGTGCTACTCAACCAGAAGCCGAGGTGGGGCCCAGTGATCTGTGTCTCTGTTAAGTCTTTTTTTGTGAAGATTCTGGTTCCTGCTGAAGTTCAAGAACACCTGGCCCAGAGCCTAGGGTGTATCTCTTTAAAGAGAAGTCCCACTTGCAGTAGAATCACCGTGGGCTGAGGATGCCACACCTGCATGTTCTGAGCTCTGCATGGAACCAGAGAATTAGAACCTCTGAATTGGAGCTCAGGAACCGGGATGATGGTGTAGTAGATAGGCAACTCTGATGGCGGTCTGAGCATCCTGGCCTAGCAGGGACGAGGCGAAAGGAAAACTTCCTAATTTCCACCAAATACTATATTTCGATGGGAGGGATTTTGGAGGAAGAAACATAAACTTACATGTCATCTCATTGTCACTGAAAGCCACCACCTATCTGTCTGCATTTTTCCAGGGTCATGAGTGTACCATGAATTCTCTGTAGGTTCACCAAGTAGATTGGCCATTCTTTTCAGAAGCCTCTTCATATACAGTGGTACTGCGAGATACGAGTTTAATTGTTCCGTAACCTTGAGGCGTGGGAAACTATGAGATGCTCGAGTCAAGGTAAACTGGTGGGTCGTGTGCAGCTGGCCAATCCGCATGATTACTCCTATCTCAAATGTTGCTCATATTTCAAAGCAAAAATGGCTAGCTCTCGATGACTCGTATCTCAAAAATCTCGTATGTTAGGGCACTCGTATCTCGAGGTACCACTGTATTAACTAGAGGCCCAAAGCACGAGATTTGTGCAAGGAGCTCAGCCCTTGCAACACCCCCTGCCTCCACTGGCCAGCCCTCACAGCCCCGGCTTCGTCTGGAAGGTCATCCGGAAGGCTGACCAGCATATTACACTTTTATTATTATTGTGACCTTTACAACGTGTGCTGTGGCGCTGGGAGAAAAGTAGGTGACTATAGGCATAAATGATTGCAAAGCACAGTACCTGAGCGTGTTCTGCCAGAAGAGAGGGTCAGAATGAAGGTGCACGTTACACTTATCTGAGGGAAATTGTGTCTCCTGGTAGTTACTAAAAACATATGGATAGCTGGTTTTGTTTTTCTCAAGCTAAGCATTTGTTCAGAGACACCCACAGCTGAAACAGGTTTGGCTCAGTAGATAGAGCGTCGGCCTGTGGACTAAAGGGTCCCAGGTTCGATTCCGGTTGAGGGCATGTACCTTGCTTGCAGGCACATCTCCACTGTGGGGCTTGCAGGAGGCGGCTGATTGATGTCTCTCTCTCATCGATGTTTCTGACTTTCTATCTCTCTCCCTTCCTCGCTGTAAAATATCAATAAAATATATTTTTAAAAAAAAGTCTGCCCCTGACAATGCCACACATCCTTCTCAGGAATGAAGTGGGAAGATCTTGCCTGTGTGTTTATCAAGGAAAGCAAGTTCCCGCCCTGGGGCCTGGGGTCTTCTCTGCATTAGAATGGTCCCTGTTGGTGATTAAGCTAAAGTGGATTGTGAATCTTCCTTAGGCAAATTATGCAAGCAATCAAGTGTGCAAACAGTTTTAATTTTAACTTCACGAAGGGGCTCCTGGTGGGTATTGCAATGGAGTGGAGAAACAGCATCTCACAAAGTGGATAAACATACATGCTCCCACGCACGCATCCTGAGAGGACTGTACAAAGGACGCTACTGCATATTCGATCCTGAGTCATCTTCCTGCTGTATGTGCCGGGGACCATCTAAATAATAGGTTTTTACCATTAGGTACACTTATCTAGTGATGTGTTTTTATTATCAGATATTAATTCTCTATCTGGAGGGGAGTGCCACACCATCAGTACAGGAAGAGAAGCCTTGTTAACTCACATTAGGTATCTCCACCACTTTTACCACAGTTTAACTGACAAAGGGAGAGGTGCATTTTTCTGAGGGTAAATACCTGTCTTTTTAGTGTAGATGAAAGCTATATTCAGGAGATTAGTTTATCATTCATCAGTAGAGAAATACTAGCAATAACAAAACTAGGCAAACAGCACTTAAAATCTCAGACAAATATTGCCACACAATCTTAATGATAATTTAGAAACACTGTCCCACGAATCAATATCTGAACATGTTGTCAATGTGGAGAAAATAAACGCATAATTATAAATGGGATGAACAAATATGAAATGTTCAGTGGTACATGATATTTATCTTTCTCCAACCGGCTTATTTCGCTTAGCACAATGCTCTCCACTTCCATCCATGCTTTTGTAAATGGTAAGAATTCCTTCTTTTTTTATAGCAGCATAGAATTCCATTGTGTAGATGGACCACCATTTTTTTAATCCACCCCTCTGCTGATGGGCACTGAGGCTGTTTCCAGATCTTAGCTAGGGTGAATTGTGCTGCTATATCCTTTCTGATTGGTGTTTCTCGTTTCCCAACGGTACATACAGTATCAGTAGGAGCTAAGGAGGTCAGCCTGAGGGTGGGAGCAAGGTGAAGAGGAGACCAGTTTGGGGCAGTTTTCTAGATCTTGTGCAGTATGCCAGAGAGATCCCCAAAGACCCAGACATTCCCCAAAGCAACACAATCACCACCTAACTCACAGAAGGCCTCCCACGATAGCGTGTTGTGTTGGGAACACAAAGGCAACGAGACACAAATGGCACCCCTCCCCAACCCCAATATATTGGGGAAACAGACCAATGGGTGCCAAAGGACAGGTGAAAGATTGAGATGAGAAAATCTCCAGGTTTTGAGATGAGAGTTTCCCAGGTTCTGGGACGGGGGCGGCAGGGGCGGGGAGGAGGGGAATGTGTCAGTTCTTCACTGTTAGTCCAAGGTCATTTCCGGCTGGAAGAAGGCGTCCAGGAGGAGATGAGGGTTGAGCTGGGCCTTCAGGGCCAGGCAGGATGAGGCAGGCAGAGAAGAGGCTTGGGTGCCAGGCAGAGAGATACTCTCCTTACACCCACACTCACGCCCTGTTCGGCGTCCAACCTCAGGGGAGATTAGCAACCCTCGGCAGTCCCAGGGGCCTCTGGGCGTCCCCAGACCTGAGGCTGAGGTGTCCTGCTCTGACTCTGATGAAACCGCAGGAGGGGGTGAGCCCAAGATTGCTTGGTTTCCTGGCAGAGTAGGAAGCAGCGCTCTGCTTGATAATCCCAAGGAAACTATAAAAAACACCGCTCTGTGTCCCTTGCTTGCTTTCCCTATTCTTTGCTTCCGAATGTTCCATTTTGCGAGCTTCAAAGCAACATTTGAGGTTCCGCTTGAAAGAAGGATGTATTGCTTGCTGTTATTTCTCTTTTGTTTATAGCTGCAGGAGCAGAAGGCATTTGTGGAGTGTTTATGGCATGACAGACATCCTTCTACCAAGTTTAAATTAGGTTCTATTATTACTTTTACTTTACACATAGAGAAGGCAGAGCCCTTAACTGATCAATTTGCCCAAGGTTATACAACTGGTCTGTTTAAAATTTCTTGACTGTCTCTTAATAAAGGTTACTTTTATAAAGAACTAATTTTGGTGCGTATCACTAGTAAGTTTCTTACTTGTTCAAAAACTTAATAGACTGCTACATAACATTTATATAGGTGGGGACATTTGCTAATTTTTTTCTTCTTTTATTATTTTATTTTTTTCCCCATCACCCTTTGATGCTTTGGGACAACATGGATGGACCTGGCAGACATATTATGCGAAGTGAAATAAGCCAGTCAGAGAAAGGTAAGTACCATATGATCTTACTCACATGTGGCATTTAATGAACAAACTGAACTACCAGCAAAACAGAGATAGACTCATAGATAGAGAGCAGGCAGTGATGGGGGCAGTGATGTTTGGAGGGAGTCGGACAGCCCTTGGGATTGGGCCTAAACTGACAGTCAGACATACTTCTCACCATCTGGGACTACTGGCTCCTAACTGCTCACCTGTCTGCCTGCCTGATCGCCCCTAACTGCTTTCCCTGTCAGCCTGGTCAATCCCAACTGCTTCCCCCCACCAGCCTGGTCACCCCTCACTGCCCTCCACTGCTAGCCCAGTTGCCCCTCATTAACCCTCCCCCCCCACGCCAGCCTGGTCACCCCCAACTGTACCCTGCCGGCCTGGTTGCCCTACACAGCCCACTGCTCAGTCATTTGGTTTGCCTTCACTAACCTCCCTGCTGGCCTGGTTGCCCCATACAGCCAGCCTGTTTGGTCGTCTGGTTGTTTCAGTTGCAATGGTCTCTTAGACTTTTATATATATAGATTATTATAGATGAGATTAATGTTGGAGCCTGCTTTTTTAAGACTCAGTATCTCTATTCTGCTTCTACTCTTTACCTCCTAATAAGAAGAACTATTGCATAATAGTTTTTTTTTTTCTTCTTGCTCAATAGCGGTTCTGGGAAAGTGTGTCTCGCTTTGCTATCATGAACTACAACTCTCTGAGGAGAAGAGGTGTCATTTCTTCACTGTCCATCCAAGGTCATTTCAGTCTCAGCAAGCCTGCATGACATGACTTGACATGCGATGTTCCAGGCGGCAGACTCAGTCTTCATGAATGGGACGGTGTCTCCACAATGAGACGCCTCGTCTCCTCCGAAGGAGAATCAGGGGTGTCACTTGTGAGCAGTTTAAAGGAGAGCTGTGTCTCAGGCCAATTGCTATCCCGGTGATTTACTGACTGGAAATGGCTACTAATGGGAACACACTAAGGCTAATGACAAACGACGCCGTATAGTGAGAACCAAACCAAGCTCCCCTCCCCCCATATTCTCGAATTGTATGAGAAAAAGGTAACCCCAAACTCATGAAATAATTCCTTTAGGATTAACAGGGAGAGGCTAGAGTGAACACAGAGTAGCTCCTTCCTTTGCCGGCCGAGTGAAAAGTGAAAATGCAGGGCCTCTGGTTAAACAATTAATAAGAATTTCAAGGAGGCAAGAGCAGAGCATCAAACAAGAAGCATTGGCCCTTCTAAACCCAGGGTCCTGTGTGACTAACTACCTTAGCTTTATCTTAAAACGCAGGCATTGCACTAACCCATCTTTAAGCAATCTTCTAAATTCCGTATTTGATCATTCCCGCTATGGCTTCTTACAGAGTCTAGTTCTCTACAGTGATGAAGAGGTGATTTCCCCTAAATCCATTTCTCCCACCCACTCATCCCCTCCCGACTGATTTTCCTTTTATGGCTTCTCAGATTTGCTCAGAGCCATCTTGGTTTATTCCTTTTCCTTAAGTTCTTTATTCTGCAAGCTACTGAGTCTTATACTTTATCTTGTGTTGTGTTTATTTGTTTTTCTTGCTATTCTTATGCGAGGACCACGTGCAGGTCCTAGGCTGTTAAAACAACTTTTTTTTTTTTTTTAGAATTTATTTTTTTTCATATTTTATTGATTTTTTTTTTTTACAGAGAGGAAGGGAGAGGGATAGAGAGTTAGAAACATTGATGAGAAAGAAACATCTATCAGCTGCCTCCTGCACACCTCCCACTGGGGATGTGCCCGCAACCAAGGTACATGCCCAGTCGGAATCGAACTTGGGACCTTTCAGTCTGCAGGCCGACGCTCTATCCACGGAGCCAAACCAGTTAGGGCAAAACAACTGTGCTTTTAGAACTTACCTTACCACCTGCGTTAGTTAGGTAAAGCTGTCTATCACACCTTTCCAGGATGTGTTACCTTCACCGTTATGTGTCTGGGAGTTCAGGATTAGGTGACGGAAGGATTCCGCTCAGGATCTCTCAGAAAGGCGCAGACAGGGGATCCCCAGGATGCAGTTCTCTGAAGGCGTGAGGGGCTGGAGGAGGGGCTTCCACAGGGGCTCATTGGTGGGGCTGGCAGGGGGAGAGATCTCATTTCCTCCCCTGTTGGGTCTCTCCCTCAGGCAGCTCTAGTGTCCACAGGAAAGACTGTCAGGCAGAACTAAACTCTGCTAAGCCAGCCTCAGATGTTGCACACTCTTCTGTTGTTCTCTTTGTTAGAAGTGAGTTCCTTCCTTCAGCCCACAGTCAAGGGGAGGGAAATTGGGCAGCACTTTGTGAAGAAAAGAGGGTCAAAATGTAGACATATTTTAAAACCACGGCCTCATCCTTCTCTCTGTGTGCCATGAGCCACCTTACCAGTACACATGCCTTTTTCAAATTCGGCTTCCTAAACCAAGGCTTTAGCTGCCTTAGTTTCCTGATCAGACAATAGAAGTGACGTGAAAGTCTAAAAGAACAAGTGAGCACATCCCTGTGGTTCTGTTCATCCCGTCTGTAACCCGTCATGCCTGTGACCTTGTTATCCTTTGCGTCCAGGCCTGCCTGACACCAACTCCAACACCTGTGGGTCATGCTCAGGTGTGGCCATCAGGCCTTGGTCCTCACTGTGCTTCCGGGCCCCAGTGTCCTCTGCTTTAGCATCTTCTGGGTCCCAAATAAAACCCCCTCATTCAGCCATCTTTTCAGAAACGGTGAGGCAGGTCTTCTAGACGACAGGTCCACCCAGTGCGTCTCACTTCACTGTCACGTGTTAGCTGTCCACTTCACGGGCCTCTGCCTTCAAGGGTCCGTAATGTTATGAGAGGTGGGATGCAAGGGTGAACTTGTTTCTAAGTTTGGAGCTTTCCTATTTGATGTCTCTAGCTGCTTCTTTTACTTTTTCCTTCCATAGGTCCTTCCGGGTCTTCTTCATTGGGTCCATCCCAGTGCTAGGCATATGCCAGGTATTCAATAAGTATCCAGAGATTGAGCAAATAAAGGTTAAAAAATCAGTAGGTAAGGCTAATGTTCTCCATTAAAAAGTGTATTTTGCCCATCTCCATGATAGCTATTTTGAACTACTGAGAGAATTAGAACTATTTTGTCTTAAGCTGGAGTTAAAATATTTGAATGTTAATCCAATCACAACAGCAAAAAGTCAGTGATTTCAAACTGACACTTGGTTTTCTGCTACCTTCTTCAGCTCACCTTCTAATCTTATATCTAGTTATCATACTGTCATCCTAACCCAACTTACTATTATGTTTAAACTAGTTTTTCTTTTTTCTTCTAAATGAGCTCTGAATTGTCACACAAATTCAGTCTTTAAGGACAAAGCCTCTCTCTGAAAGCGTTCTGGGACCCATACAACTCTCTGACCAATTCCTGCAATTGGTTGACAAATGTCCCAGATTTGTTTATCTCCCGATGCTAATGAGACTCGGGAGTAAATCTTTGCAGTGAATCCTTCAGCAGGCAGAGCTCTGCCTTCATCAGTGTACACCAGCGGTTCTCAACCTGTGGGTCTCGACCCCTTTGGGGGGGTCGAACAACACTTTCACAGGGGTCGCCTAAGTCCATTGGAAAACACAGATACGATTCATAACAGTTGCAAAATTACAGTTATGAAGTAGCAACAGAAATAATTTTATGGTTGGGGGTCACCACCTCATGAGGAACTGTATTAAAGGGTCTCGGCCTTAGGAAGGTTGAGAACCACTGGTGTACACAAAAAGCTGGGGAATGGGCCATGATTTGACACCGGAAAACCTCTGGCTAGAGAGGTCTGAACGGCTTCTAAGGGAGAAAACAAAGTACTAAACAAAAAAAAATGCCTGATTCTGTTAGGTCTTTCAAAACACCAGGACTTTCTGTGGAGCAGGCCTGGATGTTTTTTAAACCCCTACCTAAGATGAGCATCAGTAAGTGGGGGAGGTGGTGGTGTTTGACCTGAGGGAAGAAAGAAGGAAAGCTAGCAGCAGGCTGCACCCCCAGGCGAGGACAGAAGAAATCTGGCCTGACAAACCAGATTAGCAGGCCGGCTGACTCCCCGGGAGTCCTGATTGCTAAAGGAGAGAAAGTCAGAGATCAGAATCGTGGATTCTTCTGGAATTAAAACGTCTCCAGCAGAGCCAACTACCACTGTGTCTTCTTGGGTGGCTATTTTGCTCACCCCCAAATTCATCTGGCTCAAGAATCCACCACCATCCACGAAAGAAGTGCCTTGATAGTCTCTTAACATGTGGCCTCCATCAAGGCAGCTTGGAGTTGAGTTGCTTGGTTTTCAAATGGGTCCTTTCAAGCTTACGCTGTTTGGAGTTGGGTATGAAGTGAGCCACAATGGTGGATGAAGTGCCTGTTTAAAAAAGTGAAAAAGTTTGGGCTTTCAGGAACCCCAGCATAGATTCTAATTAAAAGGGAAATGTTCCCACATGGTCCTTTCCCGAGGTCAAGGGTGATGCTATAAACTTATTTCAGAATATGACTTGATGAAGGCCAAGTGAAAAGTGGCCACGTTGATGCATTTATAAGAATCTGTCCTAATCCCCATTGATTTTCTTTCTTCCAAAAGCTGACTGCCGCCGAAACCAGTTTGGTTCAGTGGATAAGAGTGTCAGCCTAGGGACTGAAAGGTCCCAGGTTCGATTCTGGTCAAGGGCATGTACCTTGGTAGCGGGCACATCCCCAGTAGGGGTTGTATAGGAGGCAGCTGATCGATGTCTCTATCTCATCGATGTTTCTAACTCTCTATCCCTCTCCCTTCCTCTCTGTAAATAAATCAATAAAATATATTAAAAAAAAAGCTGACTGCCACCTTCCAGCTGTGTGCTGGGTCGCCCAGATGTCCCGCTGAGGAGATAAGGAAGCTGAGGCAATGGCACGGTGGTATGGCGAGCACACTGGCAGGTGTTATATAAGCACTTTTGTAACAGGGGATCTCAGGACAGCCGGGCCACTCCTCTGTTTACAGCTGGAGGAACGGGTAGGAGCTCAGCCTCCTGGGAGGAGCGTGGCCCCGAGCACCTCTCCCGGGGCAGAGAACTCTGACTTGGGATCTTGGGTTCCAGCCATCGCCTCCTCCTCCCCACCTCAGGCCCCAGAGGCAGTATTCCCTGGGGACACAAGACAGAGGTTCTCACCACGTTTTTAGGAGAAATCCAACTAATTGGCTGAGGATACAATCACCTGCAAGCCAACCTCCCCTTGAGACTCCTGGTAAGTTATGTTTTTAATTGGCAGTTGCACAGACAAAAGTTTATGGGAAATTTGAGGTGCAGGGTAGCTATTTCTGCATTCCTCTCCCTCCCACTCATGTGGCTCATCATCATTTTTCCTGGAGAATCCTTATCAAGAAATACATCAGTATTTATGAGAGTGTTTGTGTCATTGCACGAATTCCAGAGACGCAGGGGTGATACAGTGACCCGGGGTTCTGTGACTTCATTGGCTGTCACATCATTAGGTACTTAATTACCTTCAATAAAGAATGTCCCATTATTAGCCCAGAGGAGCCATGCACATCTCTGGGGTGGGCAGATCGGTTCCCATGTCTGCGGGACAGTGGTTCTCATTAGCTCGGGACCTCAATTTTCTCCTTCAGAAAATTAGGGAACTAGACTAGATGAACTCAAAAGTCCCTTCTCTATAATCCTGTGAGTTTATAGATTCACACAAATGTTTTCTTTGTTTTAACTTTTATAGGCTTTGTTTTCCATGATCATGAAAATAACATTTTAATGAAGACATTTCCCAACACTAAAGTTTAATTCACTTAATTTTACCGTAAGACACTCTGCCCATCACTTTTGGGAAAGGCTATAATGAAAATCAAATGAACTCTAGGGGACTTTTGCCCTGTGAAATATACAGGGGATACACATAAAATGCTTAGCATAGTATCACATACTTAAGTTCTCAATAAGTAGGAACAATTCTTTCTTTTTAAAATATATATTTTATTGACTTTTCACAGAGAGGAAGGGAGAGGAATAGAAAGTCAGCAACATCGATGAGAGACATCGATCTGCCTGCCTCCTGCACGCCCCACAATGGAGATGTGCCCACAAGCAAGGTACATGCCCCCGACCGGAATCGAACCTGGGACCACTCAGTCGGCAGGCCGACGCTCTATCCACTGAGCCAAACCGGTCTCGGCAGAAACAATTCTTAGTGTTACTGTCATATCATTTATTCACTCCATAAATGTTAGCACATATGCCAGTGAATGGGGAGAGAGAAAATGCTGAACCAGAGGTGAGAATTGTGGGCCACAGCCATTTCTAAGTTGACCCAGGTGGTTGTAGAACCCAATGAGCAAATGTTCATGATCTAAGTGCCCCTTCCTGCCGAAACCGGTTTGGCTCAGTGGATAGAGCGTCGACCTGCAGACTGAAAGGTCCCGGGTTCGATTCCGGTCGGGGGCATGTACCTTGCTTGTGGGCACATCTCCATTGTGGGGCGTGCAGGAGGCAGGCAGATCGATGTCTCTCATCGATGTTGCTGACTTTCTATTCCTCTCCCTTCCTCTCTGTAAAAAATCAATAAAATATATATTTTTTTAAAAAGTGTCCCCCTCCCTTTGGTCCTGCCCCGGCATGGACTGGGAGGCTGGTTCATAGATGGAATGAGTGTGGGTCCTGCATCAAGGGAATGGCTCTCTTGCTCTGATTTGCCCAAGAGAGGGACAGTTGCTCATGGTTCTTATTCAATATAACGAATCCCAGGTCTTTGGTCTTTGGTCTTCTCCCCTATTCCGAGTATGGGGGTATTGGGCTTGCCTAAGATAATGTGTTGTTATTCCTTTCAAGAGCCAAGAATTAATACTGAAATGTAGCAAACGTTGCTGGGAAGCTCCATACATTCATTCTGGTTAATCATTCCATACTTCCTGAATGCAAGCTGTACACAAAATAAGGTGCCCTCTCCCCCTATTTAGAGTCACTCACTTGTCATGCCAAGAACTGAGAACTTCAGGCCAAGAAATCATGAATGCTCTCAGGGCCTGCATAGGTGAACCTGCATCTACCGTTTTGTTCCGTTTCTTGTTAAGGTTTTGTTCCTGGTGAAATAACCATTAAAAACTCTTCCTAGCTTTTAAATCTATTGACTAACACTTTCTGAAACACCAGTGTCTCAACATAGACACACATTTGGCCACATGTGATGGAGTTCAGTTCCTCAGAGCGATCCAAGCTCGTTCGTTAGGAGGCCTAAGACTTGGGCTGCACAGATGGGCTCCAAATCGTAGTTGACTCAGGGATTTCCTTCTACTCTTTTTTTCTTCCATGTTTTTCAGGCCTAAACCAGGGAAGAATAGGAAGATGGCAAGCAGAAGGGAGAATTTTTCCCCCCTCCTTCACTGCATATAATGCCAATGCATTTGTATTGACATTAAGCGATTTGACAGGAAGGAACAGAATAAGTTGTCCTCTCATTGTAGAGTTGCATGTGTTAATTATTTTTCCTTCAGAAGTGCAGATATAACGAGTTGAGTTATGTCCACATTGGAATGAGTTCATAGCCATACTCATTATTAGCTCTAGAGGCCCAGTGCACGAAATTCGTGCAAGGGTAGGCCTTTCTTCTCCCAGCTGCCGGCACCGACTTCCCTCTGGCACCCAGGACCCCTGCTTCCCTTGAAGCCCTGGCCTTGTCTGGAAGGTTGTCTGGAAGGATGTCCAGAAGACATCTGGGAGTGAAACATGGACCTTGAAAGAACTGACTCCGTCCCATCCCCTTGCCCCCTATCTGAACCACAGGCACTCCATCTGATTCCCATACATTTTGTCAGAACTGTCTTTTAGGGTTTCCCTATGAACACAGATGGTTCCCTTGTTCTGTGAATTCCAGGATGTAACTAAACCAGTTAAGTAACTCTGCCATTTCTAGCTTCTGTAAACGCGTTTGCTTGAATAATGGGAAAAGAAGACACTTTTAGGAAAGGGGGAGGGGAGGAGGGCTGGAAATCTGAGTCTATGGCCTGGTCACTGCTGCCTCTTAACCGTCCGTCTTGCAGGACCTGTTTACTTCAGCACTCTCCCCTTCTGGAAAGGTCATAAAGCATACAACCCCCAGGCGGAGTTGTCAGGGCTGGCTCCAGGCCAGGCCTTGAGATTTGGTCTCACTGCGCCAGTCCCAGAGTCTGTTTTCTTCCCGTTTTGCCTCTATAAGCTTACCCTTCACTTCATTTCAGGACCTCGAGGGTTGGAGAGGCGTTAGTCCCTCACGGCCTCCAGCTTTTGAAATAAAGTCTCCAAAATCGGAGCCTCTGACTTTGGCGTCTTCTGTTGGACTCGGTGAATTGCAATATGACAGAGGACAGCCAGTCTCATCAGCATATTGTGCTGTCATTATTCTGGCTGCTCTGGCTACTCCTGGCCCATCTGCACTTCCTCTTGGGAAGCTGCCTGCCACCTCCCCTGCCCTCTGACTACCCAGCTGGGCCAAACCAGCCTTCGCTCTTTCACCACCTCTGCCCTCCCCCTCCACTGGACTGTTAATGAGTTCTGCTTACTTGTTCCCTCCTGTCAATGGGTCTATGGATTCAAGAAGAGGCACAGAGGGACCCCTTTTTGGGGGGAATGCTAAAAAAAAAAAGAGTTGGAAAGACAGAAACCAAAGTCCTTGAACTGGCAAACTTCTGCTTGTTCGCAAGACCGCTTCACTACTGTTATGCCCAGAGTTCGGGGTCCCCAATAATCCACCACTAAGGAGCCTTTTCCGATGCAAAAGCAAAGAGTCTTCATTCAAACCCGGGTTTGGCTCCCAGCCTCTTTCTGGCGCAGCAGCGAGGCGAGAGAGCGAGCCGGGCAGAAACAATGAGTTATATGGGGTAGGATAATTGGGGGGGGGGGGCTTAGGAAAGTGATGAGGGTTACAGAGATTGGTCACTTGAATTCGGGTCTTTCTGTGGTTTAGCATAATTAGGACCCTCGCTGTGTTCCTGAAGCTTCATTGGTCCATTCGCGTGGTGGTCGGGGAAGCTAGGACATTGCTGGCACCCCTGTGGCCGCTCCCAGAAAAGGGAGGGGGTTTGGGCAGGGGGCCCAGCCCTAGAGGACAAGATAGAGGGGAGTCCATTTCCTTTCACTACCTCTTGTGTCATTGGCCGTCAGTGAGTGAACTTAGAGTTCGCCACGAGCTATGGGGGACATACAATGAACCGAGGAGAGGAAAAATAGGTCACTAATAAATGTAATGCCACATGTTCTTCCCATCCAGTATTTCTTTACCAACATTTATTGAATTGTCCCTATAAGCTATTTTCTGTGCGAGATGCTGGCAATACAAAGATTAGACTTAGCCCTGGCTCTCTATCATAACACATATTAAAAGGAAGACCCATAAAATGCCCTGGAACCTTAGCAGGAAGGAAGTGTGGGTGAAAAGGGGCCACATGCTAACCTGACTAGCTCAGGCAGTCCTGCAGACGCAGAGACCCACGGGAACGCGAAGGCTGGGCTGCCAGGAGAACCTGAACTGAGGGCAGTGATGCTGGGTAGTCACGTCCTCGGCTGGCATCTTCCCTGACAGACGTCAGTCTTCACCTGGACTGAGCCTGTTGTCCTTTGCATCTGTGATAACACGTGGTTGGAATGTCAACGTCATTTTCCTTTTCCCGTGACTCCTCAAGGCACAGACACCGCTCTCCTCATTGCGATGGAGTTCAACGTTGACTCTTAACTACCCTACACCCACCTCAGTAAAGGAAGTGTCCATCATGTTACTTTTCATCCAATCCCAGAGGTTCTCTCTCTTCCCCTGCCCTCCCCCCTACTTTCTCTGCCTCCCTAATCAATCACCAACAGAGTTCATGCAACCCAACCCACTTACCTCTCCTCTTTTGATTGTAATGTATGAAACAAGATTAAAAATCAAAAAACGTGCCATTTTCCAAAGCACTATCTCCATACGTTGAGATCCTGCTTCTCCTGTTGACAGTTTGACTCAGATAAACTCACAAACATTCTTTACAGGCTTGACTGTCTGTGTCTTTTGTTAACAAAAGAGTGTAAAAAAAAGTCAATTTTTTTTTTTAAGGCAGACTGATTGCTGATAAGGGGAAAGAAACCCTAAAGGTGCTAATGCAACAGTGATGTCCGAGGCCACAGATATCGAAAATGAAAGCAAAACCCGTAATGTTGCTGACACCACACTTGTGGTTTTGTCCCCGCTTCAGTAGAGGATAGAATGATGTAGAATATTCATGAACTGGAAAGTAGCTCTGGGCAATAGTTACTGGATGTGCCTCCAACGAAGTACACAAAGGACTGCAGTCGGAATGAGAAGGTAATGGACGTGCTTGTAAATTTTAACAGGTCTTTTTGAAACGAGACAAGTATTCACATAAATTTTTATTATGGCAACCAATGGGAGAAAAACACCAGATTGCCTTCGCTGAAGCCAAATAGACACCCCTCTTTTAAAACAATTAAGGCGATTGCTAAACAATTTAAGTTGATTAAGGAAAGGTTTAGGATGCCAAGAAGGCCAAGATCCGCCCTCAGGAACCCCCCCCCCCCCCTGGGAAGTGGCTCTGGAAACTTGCTCCCCACTTCCCATCTCTGCCCTTGGGTCCTACCTAAATACTAGAAAAAAAACAAAAACAAAAACTAATCCCAACATTGTACATCAAGAAGGAAAAACAACCAATTCAGAACGGTGATTGCTTTCTGCCGTCTGTTTCAGAGCATCCAGATTGCCAACAGCCGCCAGCAGGCCCGGTCTTGCCTGCGACCTGCGTGCTGCGCCTCTAAATCTCTCCTCCTCTCGGGGGGAATGGCCAGATTCAGCAGACTTCGTGGCTCTGGCCCCTCTCTGTCCTGACAATAGATTTGTTGGTGGCACCAGCCAGAGGAGAAGCTCATTAAGTCTTTATGCAATTAATTCTCCGGCCGGAATGGAATTAGTCTTTTTGAGAGAGAAGTAAGTCCTTCATTACTTCTTTGCACGGGGAGACATCGCATTTCAGCTTCTCATTTTGGCCCTCCTCAACCCCCGTCTTTCTCAAGAGCAGGAGAGAGACAGTTGGAAGCGTGCCCGGCAGCCCTGTGGCTCCGAGTGTCTGCCCGCCCCTCGTGAATCTTGATGACGGAGAAGCGGTTCAGGTGACCGCAGGACTCAGGAGTAACCTGGAAGGAAGAAAAGACAATGATCCGTTAGGTCTATGGGCCCTGAAATGGCCTTTGACTTTGAAATGTGATGAACGATATTCCATCTCGGTTCACATCTCCCGGGCTTTATGGGGTTAGAACACAGAGCCCCCAGAAGGCAGCGTTCCTAACATAAACCCAGAGTGTTTTGACCCTTGACACATCCATCATTTAGGTTTGAAAGGATCTTAACTCTCTTTTTCCCTTTTATTTTTTTAATTTCTTTATTGATTAAGGTGTTACATATGTGTCCTTGTTCCCCCATTACCTCCCCATTCCCCCTTGCCCTCACCCCCCTGGTGTCTGTGCCCATTGGTTAGGCCCATCTGCATGCACACAAGTCCTTTGGTTGATCTCTTACCTCCCTCTCCCCTCCCCTACCTTCCCTCTGAGGTTTGATGGTCTGATTGATGCTTCTCTGTCTCTGGATCTGTTTTTGTTCATCAGTTTATGTTGTTCATTATATTCCACAAATGAATGAGATCTTGTGGTATTTATCTTTCTCTGACTGCCTTATTTCACTTAGCATAACGCTCTCCAGTTCCATCCAGGCTGTTGTAAATGGTAAGGATTCCTTCTTTTTAATAGCAGCGTAGTATTCCATTGTGTAGATGTATCATAGTTTTCTGATCCACTCACCTGCTGTTTCCAAATCTTAGCTATGGTGAATTGTGCTGCTATGAACATAGGGGTCCATATATCCTTTCTGACTGGTGTTTCCATTTTCTTGGGATATATTCCTAGAAGTGGGATCACTGGGTCAAATGGGAGACTCTTAAAAGTACATTGTCTTCAAAATGGATTTAAAATGGGAAGTAAGAAAGATCATACTTTTATCAAAATCTAATCTTTAAAAAGACATTTAGTCTTAGCATGGACACCCACTCTCTTCCTGTTGTGAATAATTATTATCTTGTTGTGATAATATTGTTTCTATTCAGGTGATGGTTCTAAGAGTGTTCCAGAGAACTCTTCAGGGAGAAACACTTTGGTAGTGAGGTAGTTAGTCTGATATACCTCACGCACGTATAGCAGATGCTATTAATGAAATGTGGATTTTTTTTTATAAACCACACAGAACATTATATATCTTTAAAGACTCCGCTATATTATCCTCTTAAACAGCAGTTTCTTCTCATGTGTTTAAAATATTATTTAAACCTTCAATTAAATCTATAGTTTAAAAACGGATTCACCAGAAACCAGCTAACGAGGACTTTGAACTGTTTATTTTCAGTAACTCTATATGTTGCGAAACTCAAGGGATTTGCCGCTTAGGGTGCTCTATTCAAAAGACAAGTTGACTTAAGGTAGTTTTATTCCCTTGCAGCGAATAAAGGAGACAGGGCCTTCGTATCCAAAGCGCTGCCATTGCTGACACACGTGATTTCGTCACTGACGTGTTGATTTCTTCTTTGCAGTGGGCCACATCTGTGCAGAGTTCCTATCACACTTAGCCTGTTTACAATCGTTCTGCAAAATTCTGTGCTGCATTTTAACATTCAGCAAGAATGGCGGTTAGTCAGAATGCCCCCAACCTCCACACCCTTGTCCTGTCTAACGTGTAGAATGCGTTTTGTTCTTTCTTTAGCTTTTACCCTCCTTTAAGGACTGCACTGTGAATCTATACACAATACCGTTTATATAACTCGGCTTTCTCTCAGCCCAGGCAAATAAGGAACACTAAGGATTTCACTTGATTTCAAATGCGTTATTGCATCTCAACACGGGGACGCTTTTTAATGTGATGTTTAAATCCTCATGTCTTCAACCTTGGCTGTAATAACAGGTTTCCCCAAGGGACAATGGAAGGCTGTTCGTATTTGGGAAAGCACAAATCTTTCTGGTCTCCTTCCAGGTGCAAATCATTGTTCTCTTTACTAAATCCTGGTCCCATTCACGTCTGTCCTTCTAGTGGCATTTACATTATGTAAACTGTGAATTGCGATGACTAACGCTCAGATATTATCTCTCGCGAACTTTGTGTTCTTGACATGTTCTTAATTATTATTTTTAAAATTTGTCTTTACTCTTAAAAGTATTACAGATGTTTCCCCTTCACCCCCGCCCTCAGTAACCCCCCTCCACCTATAAACTACTTCGATAACAAAGAGGTAAATCACAAGAACAAAACACTGATGTCTGGGGTTTATTCACTTATATATTCATTCACATTGTATGTATTTATCTACATATTTACTAAGCAGATTGGTTTGTGCTCAATCTTTCTTCTTCTCTTATATGTTCCTTCTTCCCTTCCTCCTCTGAGTTCACAAATATTTACTGAGCACCAGCTATGTCCCAGCCCCGTGTGACAAGGCAGCAATACAATAGTGAGCGAGGTCGGCCAGATTCCAGGCGTGATGGAGGTGACAGCTTACAAACAGGCAAGCAGGCTAATTCCGGTCCAGCCCGGGGACAGAGAGGAGGAGAAGCCTTACTCACATCTGGAGGAGAGGGCAGCGGTATCTGAGCTGGGATCTGAGGATCAGCGGCAGTTTCCTGCGAGGGTGGCCCAGGCCTCTTCCAGCTGGAGGGCACGAATGTGCGATCACCATCTCTGACGAGGACGCCATCTTTGAGCAGGTAAGCATCGAGGTACAATTGAGAGGTCAGGGTAGAGAGGGAGCAGGGGAAGGGCAAGAATGGAGACAAGACACTGATTGGTTAGAAGGCTATTAGTCACAGCTGTCCAAGCTAGAGATGGCATGAGAGTGGACTACATAACTGTAGGATTAAGAGGTAACTTGGAAGACTGAGTGTGTGTGTGTGTGTGTGTGTGTGTGTGTGTGTGTGTGTGTGTTGGGGCTGTGAAGAAAGAGAAAGGAGGAGGACTGAAACACGGTTATAGAATGTCTGGTTTTGATGATAGGATGAAGCCCGAGATACAGAATGCAGGAGAAGCAGATGTAAAACGAGATTATGAATTCCATTGAGTGAGAAATTGGAGTGAAAATGACTAGTAGACTAAATAGCAGCTATGTATATGGTTCTGAAAATGAGAAGAGGAATGTTGGTGGAGATGCAGAACTGGGTGTCATCAGCATAAGAATGATCATGAAAGCGACGAGAGGGCCCAAACCGGTTTGGCTCAGTGGATAGAGCGTCGGCCTGCGGACTGAAAGGTCCCAGGTTTGATTCCAGTCAAGGGCACGTACCTTGGTTGTGGGCACATCCCCAGTAGGGGGTGTGCGGGAGGCAGCTGATCGATGTTTCTCTCTCATCGATGTTTCAGACTCTCTATCCCTCTCCCTTCCTCTCTGTAAAAAATCAATAAAATATATTAAAAAAAAAACAACTATGAGAGGGAGGCCATTCAAGACACAGGTGAGGTAAGATGAGAATCTAGCTGGCTGCCTGTCCCTTCTGCACATTCATGGGCCACTGTAGCAACAGCCACGTAGACTGTGAGCGCTCAGTGTTCAGGGGGTCTCTTCTCATCTGTGGGCATCCTCAACCATGATTCCCTGGAGGACTTCTATCGTGTATTGGAGAATCATCTGTTTTGGAGAATCATTCAGGTGTTTCGTGCATACAGAATCCTGGCTCCGTTAATGATGAGCTCAAGCCACCCCAAAAGTGTGTGACGCATTTCTTCACTGAGTTCTGTTGACGTAAGGAACATTCAAGCCTGTAAGGAGTTTTTGTGAATTTATTTGAGCCAAACCCTCAACAAGGCCGGGAAGCAGAATTTCAATGTATTGAGAGAGTTCTCCAGAGAATGGCGTTTTTTGTTTTTTGTTTTTTACCTTGTTTTATATATTAACTCAAAAGAGGAGGTGAAGTGGGTTACATGAAGTCCACTGGTAATAGACTAGGGAGGTGGGAAAAAGCAAAGTGGGGAAACCTCTGGAATTAGATAAAAGATAAAATGGTAGACCCATCCTTCTTTTTTTTTTTTAGGTGAGTGCGGGATGGTTGAGATTCCTCAATTAACAGGTAACAATAACCATGAGGGAATCTGTGATCTATGCCCTGGTGCCCTGGCCCATTGATTGTGCCCTGAGGGGTCCGGAAAAAGGGGAGATACAAGTTACCCTGCCATCCCAAAGATAAGGTATGGTGTCCTAGATGCAAACAGACAGCAGGCTCAGTGAAGATCCAAGCTGATCTTTGTCAGAGAAGACACAGGCTGGGACATGACCACCCACTCTAACCTGCCTTTCGATGGAGAAGGTTTCCATTTCAGACCATCCTTGGTGGTGACGTTAGGTCTCTGAGCTTGGACGGTCCCCATGAAGACCTTCCCTGAGGGAGTCAGGTTAGCGTGTGGCCCCTTTCTGTCTACAGTTTGTCCCTGGGCTCCGGAGGTGTAGACAGTTGGGGGGAAAGTTAAACTATGGGGATACATGTTGCTTTAAAAGCTACCACTTTCCCTGTATATAGTCAGGTCAGTTACAGTTAGGTACCAGAGAGAGGAGGCAAAGTTATGTCTACCTCCCACTCCTATAGCACCCCTCTCTGGTGGTCTGCTGACCATGAGTAGTGAGTGCCAGACTTTTAAACTGGGTATCAGTTTGCTCTAGAGAAAAAAGCTAGTGGCAGGTGGGTAGGTGTATGATGGTGAGGTTTCAGGTGTACAGAATACTAGCTGTGTCCCAACTAGCAATACCATAGTGAACGAGGTCGGCCAGATTCCAGGCGTGATGGAGGTGACAGCATGCTGGGTTACAAACAAGCAAGCAGGCTACCTCCCGCACAGCCTGGGACAACGAAGAGGAGAAGCCTTACTCACATTTGGAGGAGAGGGCAGTGATGTCTGAGCCGAGATCTGAGGGATCAGCAGTCATTTCCCGCCAGGGATGGCCCAGGGGCAGAAAGGGAGAAGCCCTTGTTGACCATAAAACCAAGTCAGTTTATTGAACACTAAAGAGAAGTACCCACCTTTACTTCTTGAAACACCTGTGCTTTTTTTGGGGGGGGAAACCTATGTACCCACAATCGACTGAAAGGAAGATCAAGGGCCCATTAGAAGCACCCTGATAGCAGCCATCCACATCCCGTGACATTTCCAGACCGATTCCTGGTGACGGTTCCAGTGATGCCCTCGGGCCTTTTGTCCAAACCGGAGTTTGGAGATTCATTCTGAGGAAAGTGACTTGAACGTCATGTGAGCACGAGGACAGAATTACATAATTCAGGAGGGCAAAATGCATATTCAGAAAGACACACAGTTAAAGATATGGAAAGGCAAAGCACACGATAACAAAAGGATAGATACAGAGGCAGTGAAGCATCAAACAGACTGTCAAATTACAGCAGGAAGGTTAGGGAGAGGTGGGGTAGATAAGAGATCAATCAAAGGACTGGTATGCATGTATATAAGCATAACCAATGAACATAGACACTGGGGGGTTGGGATATGCCTGGGAGGGAGGGGGGGCAATGGGGAGATATGTATACATGTAACACAATAAAAAAAAAGCACATGATAATGCTTTGGTGATAACTAGAAGCAAAGAGGAGAAAAAAGAAAAAAAAAGCTGGTTACACTATAAAAGGGTCAGGAAATTAGGATGTGGGCTGCATGATAATGAACACTTCAACTGCCTTGCCTGTGGGAGTCCCTACTAAAGGATGAAAATGTTTGTATGTACAGCACAATGCTGTGAGGGTTCACTCATGCGTGTTTACAACCTTGCACAGGGCCCAGATTGAGCACATGCTACCCAGACCAAGCATTTGTATTGTTTCCTCTAAACCAGTGGTTCTCAACCTGTGGGTCAAGACCCCTTTGGGGGTTGAACAACTCTTTCACAGAGGTCGCCTAAGACTATCAGAAAACACCTATTTCCCATGGTCTTAGGAACCAACAGACCGCTCCTCGGTGTAGCAATGTAGTTTACTGTTGTTATATTAAGACTTACCCATGTTACACCACGATTCAAGACAAAATTTCATTTATTTGTAATTAGAAATAAACATTTCACAATATATTTATTTTGAGGCAGACCCCAACTCCCCAGTGTCTATGTTCTATGTCCATTGGTTATGCTTTTATGCATGCACACAAGTCCTTTGATTGATCTCTTATCTACCCCACCTCTCCTTAATCTTCCTGCTATAATTTGACAGTCTGTTTGATGCTTTACTGCGTCTGTATCTATCTTTTAGTTATCGTGTGCTTTGCCTTTCCATTTCTTTAACTGTGTGTCTTTCTGAATATGCATTTTGCCCACCTGAATTATGTAACTCTGTCCTCGTGCTCACATGACCATGCTTAAAACCACAAACAGGCATCTTTCCAAACGAAGGAACTTGAACATCAAAGACAAGCGCTTGGCATGATGGACACACCCTAAATTTTTCTCTTTCAGACTTTATTGATGGCTGATCGTTTTCTCCTCCAGTCCCTGAGTTCAGTTAAAGGATGTTCCCTCCTTATTAAACACAGTTAAAGAAAGAATGTTCCCTCCTTATTAAACACAGTTAAAGAAAGAATGTTCCCTCCGTATTAAACTGGTTTGTCCTATACCACAGGACAGGATTCGACTTTGCCCTTCACGTCTCTATGATGCAACAGCACACTTCTGGGGAGCTGTGGAGGGAACTCGCGCATTGCCCAGACCACTCTCGGGCACTCAGATTTCCCTGAAGAGATAATTAATATGGAATACAAAGCAGAAGCGTTTGAGGCCTCTTACTGTAGACCTTGAGTTTTAGTCTTGCAATGACCAACATCTGCAGCCTTTTACTTTGCCCTCTGGCCAGCGGTAGGACTCCGATGTGAATCGAGGCTGGAACTGTGCGCCTTGCTCCTTGGGCACAAAATGATTTATCAGCGATCGCCAGGGCCTGTGAGTAATGTCTCCCGGGGCGGGTATCTGCGCTGGCTCCTGTTCTCAGTTCAGGTTGCAAACAGGAAATGACTCCCTCTAAGAGGAGTTTACGCAGAGAAGCGGAAAGACCACAGCTCACAGGCCACCAAAGAGAATGTGCCACCAAAGGGACGTGCCTCCGAGGAAGGCCTATGTACAAATATTTAGGGTGGCGAGAGGCACAGAGCTGCAGTGTCACGTGGGTATTTCCTTTCACTATTAGAGGCCACAGCCAGCCTTTTCCAGAATGAAGTGGAGGAAAAAATACCTTCTTCTGCAGGAAGTTAGGATGCGTTCTCTCGAAGAAAGCTGACGGGCCATGGGTGGTTTTAAGGTCCTTGAAACCAGAAGCAGATGTTCCCACGAGATGACATGGGAAACCTAGGAGATGGCTGAGAATGGCCAGACACAGGTTCTCTTTAAGGGCATCACCAGATTCTTAGCAGAAATTTTATTCAATTGTCATTTACACATGAAGGCCTCCACAGACAGTATGCAGTCTCACAAACCTGTTAAGGTCCCGTTGACATGCCAGGTCCCATGAACTGGGTGGTTCCCTCCCCAGTTAGTTAAAGGAGATTATGTTGGCCTGTGGGTTTTATTCAAAACCCACTTAGGAATTCCTGTGTTGATGGGGCGTGCAATGATGGAAAGAGCCATATGCTTCAGAAGGGTTCCCCTTTTCCCATCTGTAAAATAAATATGGAAGGTAATCCTCACTTCGTGTGAGTGTTGTGAAGACAAATGGCAAAACGCACATAAAGCCTAGCAGATAGTGAGCAAATTGTGTTGCTTGTTCATTCCCTTCAATAAATGTTTGTTATGATCATAGGACATTACTCCTCACACAGGTGTCCATGTGCTCTCTTAAGCAAAGTGGTTTCAAAACAATAGTTCTGGAAAAGAAATTCAGGGGTCAGAGTGAGAGCAGTGTTTTGAAAGAGATGATCATTTTTCTTCTCTCAACATCCAGTACAACAGACTGTATTGCCTTATTTTAATGACCCATAAAGATAAAGATGGCAAACTAGCTGTGTATTTTCTCCATTTTTTAAGAAAAAAATTTTGCCTTGAGTGGTCTCTGATTTATTTGTATGAAAGTATCTCTACCCCTAAAATGTGTATTTTTATAGACAGTGATTCTGTACCACGAAAAACTTAAGGACATAAAAGAGTTAGCAGACATTCCTGTAAGAGGATTCCACTCTGAGACTCAGATGCTAGTGATGTTAGCCGAACTAAAATATTATCCAGAGCATGTTACATCACACATGACTTTTAAAGGGCTATGCTCACCTGATCGGAGTGGCTCAGTGGCTCATGTGCTTTGAAAGGTTGCCAGTTAGATTACACTCAGGGTACATACCTGGGTTGTAGGTTCAATCCCTGGTCAAGAAAGCAACCGACTGATGCTTCTCTCTCACATCAATCTCTCTCTCTCTCCCTTTTTCTCCTGAAGCATGTCCTTGGGTGAAGATGTTTTTTTAAAAAAAGATTATGCCAATTTTGTTATAAGAAAACTTGATAGCAATTTCACATGAAATTAAAAGGAAACGTTTTGTATTCATTAATCTGTCTCTTAGTTGTGTGTGTGTGTGTGTGTGTGTGTGTGTGTGTGTGTGTTTTACCTAAGCTGATGCCTGCTGGTAAAAATCTTTTCTTTGCTTCTATAGTAATTATAATTCAGCTTGACACCATCAGTTTCCCTGAAGGGACATCTATATTTTCTAGTGGTTAACCTTTTCTGTCTCTCTGTCCTATGTAAAGTCGGGTTACATGAAAGATTTAGGAATAATTACAG
>PVJN01011465.1:0-27280 GCA_004026805.1 Lasiurus borealis
TTCTCTGTACCTATGAGTCTATTTCTGTTTTGTGTGTTGTTTACATTGGTCTTTAGACTCCACATATTAGTGAAATCATATGATATGTGTGACTTATTTCACTCAGCATAATATGCTCAAACTTCATTCATGCTGTCACAAATGGTAAGGTTTTATTTTTTATGGATATTCCATTATATATGTGCACCACCACTTGTTTATCCACTCATCTATTGATGAGCACTTGAGTTGCTGTCATAGTTTGGCAACTGTAAATGATGCTGAAATGAGTGCATATGTTCTTTCAAATCAGTGTTTTGTATTTCTTTTTGATATTTACCTAGAAATGGAATTTCTGGTTCATAAGGCATCTCAATTTTTTTATTTTTTGAGGAAACGCTATGCTGTTTTCGATAGTGGCTACAATTGCATTCTCATCAACAGTGCACCAGTGGTCCCATTTCTCCACATCCTCACCAACACATGTCACTTGCTGATTTATTGATGTAGCTATTCTGGCACGTTTGAAGTGATACCTCATTATAGTTTTAATTTGAATCTCTTGGATGATTAGTTAAATTGAGCATTATTTCATATGTCTGTTGGCCATTCATATGTCCTCTTTGGAGAAGTACTTTGAGCATTTTTTTAATATATTTTATTGATTTTTTACAGAGAGGAAGGGAGAGGGAAAGTCAGAAACATTGATGAGAGAGAGACATCGATCAGCTGCCTCCTGCACGCCCCCTACTGGAGTTGTGCCTGCAAGCAAGGTACATGTCCCAGACCGGAATCGAACCTGGGACCTTTCAGTCCACAGGCCGACGCTCTATCCACTGTGCCAAACCAGTCTTGTCACTTTGAGCATTTTTAAATTGTATTTTTTGTGGGATTTCGTGAGTAACTATATTAAAGATTCTTGTGTCCACTTCAAAGAGCCTACATGAATTTGGTTCTTCTATATTATCACTTCAACAAAAACTGGTCAAAGAACATCAAAGGAATGATCATGAATGTTATGTTGTACCTTCATCAAATAGTACACGAAGTAAAATGATCATAAAATTAACCCACTTTTCTGGAAGTTACTGTGTGTTCCATTGATACAAAAGATGTTTTGTGTGAGATACAATTATGATTCATTATGCCAGAACCAGAGCAGATATAACTTTCCCACTCAATTAAAGTTAGGTAAGATTGCACAATTTGCTTTTACCAACAAAATGTAAGCAGCATTCATGTATTACATTCTGGATCTTGCCCTTCCTCTTCCATGTTACTCATAGAAGCACATGTCAATTCTAAGGTGTATCCAAGAGCCTTCGCTTATAACAGCTGCATTCTAATGCTACCAATAGCCACAAAGAGTTGCTTTGAGGGAGAAAAAAATGTCTTGAGGTACTGACATTTGTTGTAATCTTCACAAAACTAACTGATACACTTGACATTACAGGATACCACATCAATACTAAGAAATGTGGTATCTTGTTAAGTTTCTTATAGGAAATATATACTTTCTAAAATTGTATATATTGATTTGAGCGAGAGGAAGAGAGAAAGAAAGGAAGAAAAGGAGGGAGGGATGAGAGGGAAAAGAGAGAGAGAAAAAACATAAAGTTGTTGTTCCACTTATTTTTACCTACATTGGTTGATTTTTGTGTGGGCCCTGATTAAAGATCAAAATCAAAACCTTGGCGTTTCAGAAAAATTCTCTAACCACCTGAGCTACCCAGCCAGGGTAGAAATGAAAATTCTCAAGAAAATATTTAGGAATGACAAAAACTGAGATGTATAATTATAAGTTTCCATATAGACATTTACTGATTATGTTTTTTTCACAAATTATAATCCAAATCATGGTAAAAATACTGGGAATGTTTTAAATATTATAACTATGTGAATCATGTTTTCCTAGTTCCTCTCACATCCTTAAAATAATATTCTTTTCAATTTTCAATTTGTTACAACAAATTCTTTAAGGTGTGCCATAAAGTTTTAAAATCAAGAGACAGGACTCAGAAATACACTGAGTGGCCAGATTATTATGATCTCTGAAGGCATAATAATCTGGCCACTCAGTGTATATCCTATATAATTAAAGGCTAATATGTAAATTGTTCCCTTGACCAGGAGTTCGATCAGCAGGCAGGCCAGCCAACCACCCATGTCCCCTCCCCCTGGCCTGGCTGGATAGAACCCACCCATGCACAAATTCATGCACCAGGCCTCATACATACATACATACATACATATATTAGAGGCCCAATACACAAAATTCATGCATATGTGTGGGGGCTCCACCCAGCCTGCACCCTCTCCAATCTGGGACTCCTCAAAAGATGTTCAACTGGCTGTTGAGGCCCAATCCTGGTTGTACCAGGCATAAACGGGCAGTCAGACATCCCTGTCACAATCCAGGAATGCTGGTTAACAACCACTTACCTCCCTGCCTGCCTGATTGCCCCTAACTACTTCTTCCTGTCAGCCTGATCACCCCCTAACCACTCCCTTGCCAGTCTGATTGTTGCCTATCTGCTCTCCTGCTGGCCTGAATGCCCCTAAATGCCCTCCCCTGTCAACCTGGTTACTCCTAAATGCCTTTCCCTGCCAACCTGGTCACTCCTAACTGTCCTCTTGTGCAGGCCTCGATCCCCCCCAACTGCCCTCCCCTGAAGGCCTGGGCCCTCCCAACTGTTCTCCCTGCTGGCCTAATTGCCCACCACTGCCCTCCCATGCAGGCCATCTTGTGGTGGCCATCCTGTGTCCGCATGGGGACAGCCATCTTGTGTGCTGGAGTGACAGTCAATTTACATATTACTATTTTATGAAATAGAATATATACATATAAAGAGGTAATATACTAATTGTCCATTAGGCTGTCCCAATAATGACAAATTTGCATAATGACAGGCCGGCAGTTATGCACGCAGCAAGGGGACTTGCGTGAGGCTCATTTCAAAGTCCATCACCTGAATCCTCTTTTTCTCCTGGGTATATGTGTTCTACAAACACCCCCACAACACCGCACCCCTTCTGAGAGCACTCTGCTCAGGGACACCACTAAGCCCCCCTGAGATGGGGGAAGGTAAGGGGTGACACCCACATGACAGAAGGCCATGAGGTGCAATCAGCAGACTCCAACCAGCGGGTACACACATTGGCTGTGACCCCCGGGAGGGGTCATGCATGCAAATTGAGAGGGTGTGGACCCAACACCAGGAAAGAAGGGCCTGGGAGTGACAACAGAGTGCATAGGCGACCCTCACACCACAGGGAAGCTGCCACTCCTCTCCCCATCCATCCATTCATATATCTGCCCAGTCCAACCCAGACCCAGGCTCGCATCTTGGGTGGAACACCCCCGAGGACAAGATGGGTCCGCTCTTGCGTACGCAAGCGCACCGTTGCCTGTGAATTCTGGAGGGGAGTGGATGGAGAGCTGCTCAAGGAGTGGGAGTGAGCATGCTGGGGGGGTGGGGGTGGGAAAGGCCTCCATGTAACCCTCCCTTCAGCACTCAATGGGAGAAAAGCCTCAAGTGTGCATGAATGCACACATGCATGCATGTAATGTAGCAGTGCCTGCAACTGACTTCAGTTTGGCTGGCTAGACCCTCCCTCAACTTTGAAGGGAGAGGTTCAGGCATGGTAGGCAAGACACAGCTATGTCATCACTTGGCCCCTCAAAGCTGGTACTAGAGGGGCCCGAGTGTCCAAACAGAGGCAGCTACAGGTCCCAGAGAGGAAAGCAGGCAATACTAAGGATGAAAAGCATAGAATATTTAATTAGCATGTAAAAAGAGTAAAAGAGTGAGGGAGGAGGGGGGGAGATGGGGAGAAAGGGAAGAAGGAAGGGAAGAACTTTATAAAGGAGTCAGTAGATAACAGTAAAATAAGGAAAGAGGATGTATGAGTGAACTGTAGGAGGTATAATGGAAATCAAGTATATACTGAGTAGCCAGATTATTACGATCTCTGAATGCATAATCTGGACAGACAGTGTATATCCTATATAATAAAAGGCTAATATGCAAATTATTCCCTCGACCAGGAGTTTGACCAGAAGGCAGGCCAGCCAAACGCCCATGTCCATTCCGCCTGGCCAGGCTGGCTTGACCCTACCCATGCATGAATTCATGCACCAGGCCTCTAATATATATTTACTGAGTGGCCAGATTATTATGCGTTCAGAGATCATAATACTTTGGCCACTCAGTATAGTTGTGTACTGGGCACATATTTTAAAAGTAGGAGTCAGAAAAGAAGAAAGATAAATGATAGTGAATAATTAGGCAGGTAGATAGATAGCTATTAAAACAGTAGAAGTAAGTAGAGAAGAGTATGTGGGAAAGGTAGGATGAAAGAAAAAGAGGGGGAGAAGGCAAGTTTCAAAGGGAACAGGTTGAGTTAAAAGGAGAATGGAAAGAAGAAAGAAATGGGACAGGGGAGCAGAGCAAGTCCAAGAGAGGAAGTAAAGAAAATAATTAAGGTGGGAAGGAAAAGGGGAGGGAGGGCAGGAGTAAAGATAAAGGAAAGAAGGAATATGGGGAGGGAGGAAGGGTAGGAGAAAGATGAGAAGAAGGATGATGGAACAGAAGTAGGAAATAATTAGGAAAAAAATATAAGTGATGAGTCTGTAGGAAAATGTGTTATGTAAAGGAGAGAAAAATTGTGTGAGAGGGAGAAGCCAATTAGGAAGTCAAATACAGTTGTGTGTGAAGGGATAAAATTTTTTTTTAAAAAAAAGGTAATATAGGTGACTAGGCTGGCAGGGGTGGGCAATTAGGGGTGACCCGACCTAGAGGGGAGAGCAGTTAGGGGGATCAGGCTGGCAGGCAGAGTGGTTTGGGCAGGCAGGCTGGTGAGCAGTTAAGAGCCAGAGGTCCTGAATTGTGAGAGGGATGTTCAACTGCCATTTTAGGCCTAATTCCACAGTTGGACATCCCCAAAGGGTTCCTGCATTGGAGAGGGTACATGTTAGGCCTTTAGGGTATGTACAATTTAGCAAAGAAAAACATTTCAGTTAGTTTCACAATAAGTTCACTACAGTGAAAAATAACACTAACAAATTAAACAAGTATTTTGCCAAGATAAATTGTTAACCTCTAGCCACTTTTGCAAAAATTTCCTCACCTTAAATGACAAAACGTAAAACAGGCTATAGTAAAACAAAGCACAGTTTATTTGCGATTCTGAATAATCACAATCTTGAATATTCAAGTCATTCTTTGGTAGCAATTGACTTACTGATGCTTTCATTTATAAGGATCACAATATATGAACTCTTTGAAAAATTTTGGGTCAATACTCAAACAACAAATAGATTCAAATCCTAACTTATACCAATATAAAGGGGAAAGTAAACTGCATTCATGATTAAATACAGTTAGTACCTGCTAGATAAGCCTGAAATGGCTTCTTGATGATTATTTTCCTCACACTAATGATGTCATGACCTTTCCTAATACAGTGTACAAAAAAAAAATCATTTGCTCTAAAAAAGGAATCATTGACTTGATTCAACTGTCTTCTCATAAGAATTAACTACTTTATAATGGTCTTATCATGCACACTGAAGGAAGCAACCCATTTTTTTGCCACCTGGTTGATTTCAGTGCTTGAGAAAACTCCAATCAAATAATTATCTCAGCCTTCAGAAATTCTTCATGACTGCATTACCAAATTAAAGTATTTCATTTAAAATGTCAAAATACATTTTAACATACAACATTTAGTTAGTAAAAAATCTTTTTTTTCTACATTAAAATCCTGCCACCAATTTGGAAGTTTAAGTTAATTAATGACAAATGTAAGGGATGGAGGAGAGACAGAAAAATAGAGATCATATAGGAAAATATTTTACATAAAATTATTCGGAAACATTTGTTTTCATACTTCATAAAAATAAAGTTTGTAAGACTTTTTTACATTTCATACTTTAAAAAAAGGAATGAATAAAATCTATTTTAAAACAATTAAAATAAAGCTTAAAAAAATAATGTTCAGAGAGACAGAAAAAAAAATGGTGGTGGAATAGATGGATATGTCCCTAGACTTGTCCTGGAGCAGAAAGAGGGAAGAGCTGAGGGTGGCACGGGGAGTATTTGTTGGCAAGTTGAGAGACAGCTATACTCCAGGAGAAGGTAGGGGACTACTGGATGGGGCTCTCCTCTCCCCACTGCTGCTGGGTTCTTTCCCAGAGCCTCCAGCTTAGACATGGAGACCAAGCCACCTTGAAGGGGAGGGTGGATGTTTTCAGAAGCCTGAGGATCTATAACTACGGCCCCCACTGAGCAGCTGCAAACCCCAGAACACTGGTCCCCACGTAGTGCAAACACATGGATTCAGAGGAGCTCCACACTCCACCAAGGAAAAGTCGGATTTTGCCTGGGATAAGGTGAGATTTCAGTGTGTGGGCAGGACAGACAAGTGTGTACACTGTGGAAGCTGGAGGACCAGGGGAAGTCTGTGCCTGGAGAGATCCCTTGCTGTTGTGGCTGGCATGATATGTGATTCTGGAAGGGAGTCCTCAGAATGCTAATGGAGGGGATCTCTGGAAAGCAACCCATTTTGATCTGACGCAGAGGGATAGCCTGGGAGTTTTAAAAATGTGCCAGCTTCTTGGACACAAGGGGAAAGGGAGTTCGCACATGTGCGCTCCTTCATCTTCAGATCCTTGCTTCTGATTGCTAAGCCCAATATACAGGATAATCCAATTGGGGACATCCTTAGAGACTGCAGAGGAAAGTTGTTTTTCTGAAACCTGGGGATCAGAGCAAGGAGTGACCGTTGGAGAACCAGCTCTGGGGCAGTCCACTCCCACAAACCGGTATTGAGTGCCACAGAGAAAGCAGAATCTAAGCACAGGCTAAAAAGGACCTATGGTCTCAGAGGTAAATCTGAAACACTGCTACCCAGGGGCTGAATCACAAATTGACTCTTGTGTAATCACAAATAAAAGAATAAAGAAATTAAGACACACCATCTCCTTAAAAATTGGGACTGGCTTAAAACAATAAGGAGCAGTGGAATGCAGGGAACTGCAATACTGTCTTGACTAGGAAAAAGGCATTCAAAAGACAACAACAGAGGAAGTGAATAATGACCTTCACTACTTAACATTCTATATTTTTTTTATTTTTTTACCTTTTACTTAAGAAAAATTATTTTTCCTTTTTTCCTCACTTGATTTTACCTTTTTAAATATTACATTTTATTTCCAATCAGTTTTATTTCTATTAATTTACCATTTTGTTAAAAAAAAAAAGGGTCATTTTCTCTTTATTTTACTTTGGGATTACTGTTCTACATGCTGTTTTCATCTTTCCTTTAGAATAACTTTATTATATCTCAACTCTACTTTTATACCATCACTCTCTTCCTAACATTTCCCCTTTTGTTGCTTTGTTTCTCTTACCCTTTTCCTACTTTAGATTTTCCCTATTATTTCTTTTTATCCCCTGGTAAAATTTCACCTACTTATAAATCTAATCTCTAATCTCCTGCTCCAAGTCCACCCACACCTCTCTCTTCTCTCTTCACTGTCAAAACATTGTTTTTCTCTATGTCCTTTTGTTGTTCTTTGCTTGAATGTTGATTATGTCAATTTTTATGCTTTTTTTGTGAGATTGTTTTGCTTATTCTTTTTGTTTTGTTTTACTTTTTTGTTTGGTTTGTTTTTGTTTGTTTATTGCTTCTGTTTTCCCCATGCCTTTTTTGATATTAGTTATTGTTTGTAGTTTGTATTAATCTCCAGTCACTTGTTGCTAGCATTTCTTTTTTTTAATTAATGTGATATATGTATACATATATTCCCATTGCCCCCCTTTCCAGGCATACCCTGACCTCCCAGTGTCTTGTGTTTATTCATTATGCATATATGCATGCATACAAGTCCTTTGGTTGATCTCTTATCTACCCCACCTCTCCTTAACCTTCCTGCTATAATTTGACAGACTGTTTGATGCTTTACTGCCTTGTATCTATCTTTTTGTTCATCAGTTAATAATGTTCTTTATTATCCACAAATGGACATTTCTTGAGATTAGTGGATGTTCTATTAGAGTTTTCTCCCTGTATATATACTTTGTTTTCCCCCTCTTTCTTATTCTCTTTATTTTCTCTCCTATTTTTTCCTCCCAATTTCATTTTAGTCTTTCTTTCTTTCTTTCTTTCTTTCTTTCTTTCTTTCTTTCTTTCTTTCTTTCTTTCTTTCTTTCTTCCTTTCTTCCTTTCTTTCTTTCTTTCTTCCTTTCGTTCTTTTTCCCTTTGTTCTTTTTTTCATTTTTTTCTCTCTTCTTCTTTCTCTCCCATTCTGTAATTTGCCTCTCTGGTGGTCACCTTTATTTGTGGCTATTAATATCATGAATACATTTCTGTTCAGTGGCTTGTGCATTGTACATGGTTGTGTTATATTTTGTGCTTTTAAGTCAATGCAGGAGAGAGAGAATTACATAACCATAAATCTGGAGAAGAGAGGTCATGAGGAGACAAAGAAACAGCCCGCATATGAAAGAAAAGCAGGCATCACCAGAAAAGCAAGTACAGGAAATGGAGGCAAGCAAGCTGCCTGAGAAAGAATTCAGAGAAATGGTCATAAGATGGCTGAAAAGAATGGAAGACAAATTTGACAATATGAGTAAGAACCAAGAGGAAATGAAGAAGAACCAAGAAGAAATGAAAAATGATATTGCTGCTGTAAAGAACTCAATAGAGAGCATCAAGCATATGCCAGAAGAAGTAGAGAGCCACATCAGTGAGCTAGAAGACCAGGTAGCAAAAAATACTCAAGTAGAGCGGCCTCTAGGAAAATAAAACAAGACAAAACAAAACAAAACAAAAAAACAAAAAAACAAAAAAAAACAGGAGGAGAGCCTAAAGGATCTTTGGGAAAACACTGAAAAAAATAACATCCGCGTAATTGGGGTTCCAGAAGGAGAGGGAACTGAGCAAGGAACAGAAAACCTGTTTGAAGAAATAATGACAGAAAACTTCTCTGATAAAGGGAAGAAAAATCCCACAAAGACAAATCCAAGAAACTCACAGAGTCCCAAGCAAATTGACCCCTAAAAGACTGATGCTAAGGCACATTATAATTAAATTGGAAAACATCAACGACAAAGTAAGAATCTTAAAAGTGGCCAGAGAGAGACAGAAAGTTACCTTTTAGGAGTCCTGATCAGATTAGCAACTGATTTTTCAACAGAAACTCATCAGGCCAGAAGGGAATGGAAGGAAATATACAAAGCCAGGCAAAGAATGAGTCTGAATTCAAGAATACTGTACCCAGCTGAAACCAGTTTGGCTCAGTGGATAGAGCGACAGCCTGGGGACTGAAAGGTCCCAGGTTTGATTCCGGTCAAGGACATGTACCTTGGTTGTGGGCACATTCCCAGTGGGGGCATGCAGGAGGTGGCTGATCAATGTCTCTCTCTCATTGATGTTTCTGGCTCTCTATCCCTCTCCTTTCCTCTCTGTCAAAAATCAATAAAATATATATTTTTTAAAATAATACTGTACCCAGCAAGGCTTTCAATTAAAATTGAAGGTGAAATCAGGAGCTGCACAGACAAAGAAGGACTAAGGGAATTTATTACCACCAAGCCAGCAAAGCAAGAAATGCTAAAGGGTATGCTAAAAAAAGGAAAGAAATAGGAAACAAAGAAGGAACAGAGAGGTAAAGAATAAAAATGGCTACAAATATGTACCTATCAATTTAAATGTAAATGGATTATATGCTCCAATCAAAAGACATAGATAGTGAATTGGATAAAAAAACACAACCCATATATCTGCTATCCATAAGAAACCAGTTCAGAAAAAAAAGACATACATGGCCTGAAGGTGAAGGCATGGAAAAAGTTTTTCAGGTGAACAGAAATGAAAAATAAATCTGGGGTAGCAATATTTATATATGACAAATTAGATCTGAAAGTGAAGGACATAACAAAAGATAAGGAAGGCCACTTTATAATACTAAAAGGAACAATCCAATAAGAAGAAATAATTCTGATAAACATATACACACCCAATACAGGAGCACCCAACTACACAAAAAACTCCTGGAGGATATCAAGGTAGAGATTGACAGTAATGCAATCATAGCAGGAGACTTTAATACCCAATTATCACCACTGGACAAATCCTCTAAACAAAAAATTAGCAAAGAAACATCAATCCTAAATGACCCACTCGACCAGATGGAATTAACTGACATCTTCAGATCATTTCACCCCAAAGCCACTGAATATACATTCGTCTCAAGTGCACATGGGCCATTTTCAAAGACAGACCATATGTTGTGTCATAGGCAAAGACTCTTCAAATTCAAGAAGATACAAATCATATCAAGCATCTTCTCAGATCACAGTAGCATAAAACTGGAAATCAACTACAATAAAAACAATCCAAAAAAAAAAAATCAAACACATGGAGACTAAACAGCATGCTATTAAACAATGACTAGGTTACCAGAGAGATCAAGGAAGAGATAAAAAATAAAATAAAACATCATGGCAACAAATTATAATGAAAACACAACAATCCAAAACCAATGGTTCACAGAAAAAGCAGTATTGAGAGGGAAGTGCATAGCTCTACAAGTCTACTGTGTAAAAAAATAAAAATAAAAATAAATAAGAAACAATGGTAATAAATTAGTTAAGCCTACAACTCAAAGAGTTAGAAAGAGAGCAACAAGAAAAGGCCAGTATAAACTGAAGGAGAGAAATAATTAAGATAAGAGTGGAGCTAAACAACATAGAGACCATAGAAACAATATAAGAGGTCAACAAACCAAGAGCTGGTTCTTTGAAAGGATAAACAAGATTGATGGTCTTCTAGCCAGTCTCACCAAGAAGCAAACAGAGATGATCCAAATAAACAAAATCATAAATGAAAAAGGGGGACTAACAAAAGACCCCACCGAAATACAAAGGATTGTTAAAAAATACTATGAACAACCCTATTCCAACAAACTGGACAACCTGGAGGAAATGGACATATTACTAGAAAAATATAACTTTCCAAAACTCAATCAGAAAGAATCTAAATATCTCAATAGACCAAGAACTCTGGAAGAAATTGAAACCGTCATCTAAAACCTTCCAGCAAACAAAAGCCCTGGGCCAGATGATTTCACAGGAGAGTTATGCCAAATATTCAAGGAAAAATTAAAACCTATCCTCTTCAGACTATTCCAAAAAATACAAGAAGAAGGAACACTTCCAAGAACCTTCATTGAAGCCAGAATCACCCTAATACCAATACCATTAAAAACAACACAATGAAAGAGTTACAGGGCAATATCCCTCATGAATATAGATGCTATAATCCTCAAGAAAATTCTAGCAATTTAGTTCCAGCAGTACATCAGAAAGATCATTCACCATGACCAATTAGGATTTATCCCAGTAATGTAAGAATGTACAACATCCACAAATCAATAAACATAATACATCACAAAGAAATTGAGAAATAAAAATCACATAATCATATCAATTGATTCAGAAAAAGCATTGAACAAAATCCAATACCCTTTCTTGTAAAAAACTCTCAACAAGGAGGGAATACAAGGATCATACCTCAATATAAAGCTAACATCATACTCAATGGGAAAAAAACTGAAACCATTTCCCCTAAAAACAAGAACAAAACAAGGATGCCCACTCTCACCACTCTTGTTCGACATAGTACTGGAAGCATTAGCCATTGAAATTAGAGAAGAAAAGATAAAAGGCATCCAAATTGGAAAAGAAGAAGTAAAGCTGTCCTTATTTACAGATGACATGATACTGTACATAAAAATCCCGAAGGACTCCATCCCAAAACTAATAGACTTAATAAATGAATTTGGCAATGTAGCAAGATACAAAATTAACGCCAATAAATCTATGACATTTCTATACACTAACAGTGAAATTACAGAAAGAGAGACTAAAAAAGTAACCCCATTTACCATCATACCAAAAAAATTAAGATACGTAGGAATAAACTTAATGAAGGAGGTAAAAGACCTATATGGAGAAAACTACAGAACACTGAAAAAGAGATAGTGGAAGGCGTAAATAGATGGAAGAAAATACCATTTTCATGAATTGGTTGATTAAACATCATTAAAATGTCCATACTACCCAAAGAAATCTATATATTTAATGCACTCCCAATTAAATTATCAATATCATATTTCACAAATCTAAAAAGAAGTCTCCAAAAATTCATCTAGAAAAAAAAGACACTGAATAGCCACAGCCATCCTAAGAAAGAAGAATAAAGTAGGTGGGATCTTAATACCAGATTTCAAGCTGTATTACAAAGCCACTATTCTCAAAACAGCCTGGTACTGGCACAACATCAGACATATATACCAATGGAATAGAATTGAGAATCCAGTTATCAACCCAAACCTCTATGCTCATTTAATATTTGAGAAAGGAGGCATGAACATACAATGGAGTGAAGACATTCTCTTCAATAAATGGTGTTGGGATAATTGGACAGATACATGCAAAAAATGAAACTAGACCACGATCTTACACCATACACAAAAATAAACTCAAAATGGATACAGGGTTTAAACTTAAGATGGGAAACCATACAAATACTAGAGAAATCCACATGCAGCAAAATCTCAGACATATGCCGAAACTGCTCCTAGGGCAATGGAAGCTAAAGATAAAATAAAAAATAAAAAATGGGACTACATCAATATAAAAAGCTTTTTCACAGCAAAAGAAGCCATCAACAAAACAAGAGAGCCTACTGTATGCGAGAACATATTTGCAAATTTATCACTTATAAAGTTTTAATCTCCAACATTTGCAGGTAACTTTTACAACTTAAGAAAAGGAAGATAAATGATCCAATAAAAAAAAAAAAGAGCAATGGACCTAAATAGAACCTTTCCAAAAGAAGATAGAAGAAAGGGCAAGAGGCATATGAAAACATTATCAATGCCACTAATCATCTAAGAGTGGCAAATAAAAATGACACCGTGGTACCATCTCACACCTGTCATAATGGGTATCATCAATGAATCAACAAACAGCAAGAACTGACGAGGATGCGGAGAAAAAGGAACCATCATGCACTGCTGGTGGAAATGCAGACTGGTGCAGCCACTGTGGAGAACAGTATGGAGTTTCCTTGAAAAACTAAAAATGGAACTCCCATTTGACCCAGTAATCTCGTTCCTAGGAATATATCCTAGGAACCTAGAAACACCAATCAGAAAGGATTTATGCACCCCTATGTACATAGCAGCATCATTTACAATAGCTAAGATTTGGAAACAGCCTAGATGCCCATCAGTAGATGACTGGATCAGAAAACCATGGTACATATGCACAATGGAATACAGTGGTACCTTGAGATACAAGTGCCCTGACATACGAGATTTTGAGATACGAGCCTTTGAGTGAGCAATTTTTGCTTTGAAATATGAGCAACAGTTGAGATAGGAGTAATCGCGTGGATTGGCCGGCTGCACACAACCCACCAGTTTACAGTGACTCGAACTTCTCATAGTTTCCCACACCTCAAAGTTACGGAATGAATTAAACTCATATATCAAGGTACCACTGTACTACGCTGCTATAAAAATGAATGAATTCTTACCATTTGAAGCAACCTGGATGGAACTGGGGAGCATTTTGCTAAGTGAAATGAGCCAGTCAATGAAAGAAAATACCACATGATCTCACTCATTTGTGGATAATAAAGAACATTATAAACTGATG
This sequence comes from Lasiurus borealis, assembly GCA_004026805.1. Lineage (NCBI taxonomy): Eukaryota > Metazoa > Chordata > Mammalia > Chiroptera > Vespertilionidae > Lasiurus > Lasiurus borealis. The sequence goes on from PVJN01011465.1 coordinate 13,713, forward strand.
AATATATATATATATATATATATATATATATATATATATATATACACACACACAGAGGCAGTAAAGCATCAAACAGACTGTCAATTTACAGTGGGAAGTTTAGGGAGAGGTGGGGTAGATAAGAGATTAGTGGAAGGATTTGTATGCATGCATATAAGCATAACCAGTGTACGCAAGACACTGGAGGATGAGGACATGTATGGGAGTGGGTTGGGGGAGAATGGGAAGATATGTAGACATGTAATACATTAATTTTAAAAAATGGAGAAAAGAAGAATGTTAGGAGCCTCGGGTAAAACACCTGAGAGCATGAAAGAGCACACAGGTTGCTTTCATTTTAAGTACAAATTCTCAATTCTTAAACTGTGTTTTAAAACTCTTCTTCATTTTTCTATTAGTGAAAATATTAACAAACAAAGCAGTCTAAAAATCATTGATCAAAGCTCAGGGACTTGACCATATCTTTCTTAAATGCTACATGAGATTGGGTTGATGTTTTCATTTGATGGCAAGGAATAATGATTTTTGTTCAATTTTTATGATCACTCCTTTTCTGAACACAGTTTATTTGGAAAATAGATGAAATGACGAATATCATAAGTATTATGAAACCCTAAGACAATCTCCCTTTTTTACATAACTGAATCTTTAATAAGTTGACCAAGGAATAGCTGCTAAGAAGTACTGTGTGACTGAAGAACCATTTCTCTATTTTACCCTTTCTACTCCTAGCAAACAGGCTTTTAACATAGCATGAATCCCTTGGGCCACTAACCTTCTCTCACCTCCAATTAGGTTTATTTTCTAAATGAGAAGCACTTAGTTACCAAGGCAACAGGCTTTATATAAATAGGTCTGTAGGGCACCTAGTTTAGTCTAGGAGTTGCTACTAACCATTGAATGACTAACAAAAGCAATATTTAGGTAGTTATATTTAAAAGAGGAAAACATATATTCCCAAACAGTCTATAAAGCAATACAAATGCAGGATGTTATTTAAGAGCAAATTCCATGAAGCATTCAATTGAACATTAATTCTAAGAAAATCAGAGCACTGTTATTTTGTATTATTATTTTTAGGTATCCATAAATAATAAGAATGAGGCTTTACATCTATGGAGGACACACAGAGGATCAACGTAAAATTATGGATGTCAATATCTGTTTATGTTTTTAAATCAATGAAGATATTAAAAGAAAATAAAACAGTGCTTTATAATAAAACACAGATCTACCTCTAAGGAATACTTTGTTTTTAATTGAAAACTAAGAAAAACAATATTTTTCAAAATATCTTTGAAAACAAATAACCCAGAGATACTTTAATTTAGCCTATATTTTGGTGTGTCAATTTTTCAGATTATTGCTTATGTGATCCTTCTTCAAGGAAGGACATTTTGCCCCACTTTCATCTATCATCTACTCCAGGGAATGCTTCTACTCTGAAGAGACACATTTTTCAAGGTTACACCCTTATCAGGTAGCCCCAAATCCAATGACTGATGGAAGCAGTTGTGTAAAGTACTGGCCTTTTACACCTAGTGTGCACTGATCCTGGTTCTCCAGAACTCCCCTATGGTGACAGTTAAGGCCCAATATAAAAAAATAACTAAGTTTCTACTTTGTTCTCTTCCTGAACAGGGCCTGATAACTAGCCCATCACTTAATAACTATTCTTCAAAGTAAAATCCACATTAGAGTTATCTTCTGGAGGAACTAAGAAAGTTAGAAGTATAATAAGTCATATGGAAAAACAGTTTCATTATTGGCAATAACTATTTAAAAGATCATATACAGTATTTGAATCCTTTAATGGCTCACTTTGCCAAATAATAAGATCTAGAGGCCCTGAACCCTCTCACAATCCAGGACCACTCGGAGGATAGAGGATTGTCAGTTTTGGCCTGATCCCCACAGGCCAGGCTGAGGGACCTCACCAATGCACAAATCCATGCACTGGGCCTCTAGTATGTATATAAGATATTTGGTTAATCTCTTCTTGCCCTTCCTCCTCCACCTTTCCTCTGATATTCATCAGTCTGTTTCATGTTTCCATGCCTGTGCATTGAGTGTCTGCTTCCTGCTGGCATGATTGTAGTCATGGGATAGGCAAGGTGTGCCAGATTAGAGAGGGAGCAGGCTTGCCTGAAGGACACGCCTCCCCAGTGCCTCTAGTAATAGAATAATTAATAACTAATAATACAAGAATAAATTCTGTGATTCACATGCATCTGCAAAACTACTTTTGCCCTACCCTGTACATGTGTTACAAATGGAAATGGTCTCTTCATAGCATGAAGTACCAACTAATCTTCACACACAAGAAAGCTATAAGGCAACTGTGACAAGAGCATCAATGTCAACTCTAAAAAGACCCCTGAGCTATAATTCTAATTTAGCCACACTGAAACTCTGCAGCAAAATGTCACTCTTCTTTGGAATGGATGCAAGTTCTAGCCTGTTTTTCCTATAAGAAATCCAGGTAAATACAATTAATTCTATGTGACACCAGAGATCCACTTTTAAAGTTTCCACTGAGAGCCTTTCAAGCTACTATTGGAAAGTCCCATAAGTATAATCTTAAGAAAAAAATCATGTCACAAATGCCTCTTCAATCAATATATTCAAAGTTTTCATGGGTCCAGGTTTTCAAGTTTGAAGTTTGCATCTATGAAAGGATTACAGTTGGATCACAATAACATACTGAGTAGTGCTGCCATTGGGAGTGCACTTTCATAATTTTCCTCATTGTCTTGATTGCTTATCTTATTTGCAGGAACAGAAGCCATACTGGGCATCAAGTATTTAGCATTTGAAATTACTCTCTATCACTATATATCAACAGCAATTGCAAGAGGTAATGTTCATTTTCTCTAAATTTAAATTAGTATTGAATTGGAAGCATGCTTTTTTACAAACCCTTTTTCAAGCCTGCTTTATCCAATGTGAAATTCATCTTGCAGAGAAACTAAGATGGCATCACAGTTAATCACCTATACTTGCTGCCTCTCACAACCACATCAAAACCGCAACTAAATGGCAGAACAACTACCATCCAGAACCACAGGAAAGCTGGCTGAGTGCAAGATGCACGACTAGAGAGGTGAAGAAAATGCACTGAGACTTGTAAGAAGTGCGGAGGTGCAGGAAGTGCTAGCACCTGGATGTGCTGCTCTTTAAACTGGGGGATACAAGCTCCCATTTGCTCTGAACTCTAATTCCTCAGGAGGATCTGGGGGACCCAGGCACATATAGGGTGAAACTGGACTGCCTGCCATTGTGACAGGAATGCTAGGGCGGCTTACTCTTAGAGTAATCATTGTTCCTGCATTGGGATGCAGGACGCAGAGAACCTGGGACTTCCCAGGTTCAGGGCAGTCATCATTGTTTGCTGCACCCTGAGGATTCCCAGATACCCCGACCCTCCCAATTTAAAATCCCATCCAAGCTGTGTGCAACAGATTTTGCATATAAATGGCCTGTCCTTTGGCCATAAAACAAAACAAAACAAACAAACAAATAAAAACTGCATCTGGGTCATGGAGCCCCAGAGATTCCAAAAGAAGACCCACTGACTGGCAGCAGCAGTGGCCTTGCTTCACAGATGGGTCTTGTCTGTGCACTTCCAAACCCCATCAAAGAGGAGGAATCTGCAGATGTCTCTGTAGCTCCTGCTGGGTGGTCCCAGACAATGGCTGACCTTGCACCTCCTTGGAGATCCAAGAGCCAGTGTACCCAGTGGTCAGAGGGACACCATACCATATTATAACTCTTCACATCCATAAGATACACACTCAAGGGGCAGACTCAGTGAGCATCAAAGCCCCACTGAAGCAAGTCCCGCCCAGAAAGGCGTCTCCTGCACAACAGATTTTCCAGTGTAGACACAGCTGGTAATTACAGTCAATTGGCCTGTAGGGCAATTCCTCCCAGTGATACCCACAGTATTCAAGGGTTAACTACAACAAGACTGTGCATACAGCCCCCAAAGGGATGCACCAAGAGCATCTACCTCAGGTGACTGGGGAGGCTGAGCCTCTGGGCCCTATAGGACACATATCACACCAGGCCACTCTATCAACTCACTGAGACTTAGCAGCTATCCAATACATAGAATCAAATACAGGGAAGAATCCAAAATGTGGAGACAAAGAAGCAAGTCACAAATGAAATAAAGGGATGAAACAAAAATACTGGATATAGAGTTCAAAACTACAGTTATAAGGTTACTCAAAAATTTTCTAGAAACCTCTGAGACCCTCAAGGATATGAAAAGGACCAATTATAAATTAAACATACACTGAGTGAAATCAAGAACAATATACAGAAATTCAACAACAGATTAGAAGATCCCAATAATCAAGTCAAGGATTTGAAATATGAAGAAGCAAAATACACCCAACTGGAAAAGCAAAAAAAAAAAAAAAAAAAAAAAAAAAAAAAAAAAAAAAAAAAAAAAAAAAAAAAAAAAAAGGAAGAAAATGAGGATAGAAAGAGACTTGGTTTTAGGTGATAAGCACACAGTGCATTGTGCAGATGATGTTTTAGTAAATTGTACACTTGAAATATGTAGTTTTGCAAACCAATGACACCCAAATAAATTCAAATTTTAAACAAGATGTTGATGTTTGGTTTCTTTATTCTTTGTTCAGATTAAGTCTTAGAAAGGGAAAGTCTTGGGTTCAAACACTCTTAATTGCTGGAAACTAATTGCTATATTGACATGTTTAAGTGCTTCAAAATAATATAGGAAAGAAAAATCTAAAATGAACGTATGGGGGTAAATGATGATGAAAGGAGACTTAACTTGGGGTGCTGAACACTCAATACAGTGTACAGATAATGTGTTGTAGAATTGTGCACCTGAAACTTATGTTCCAAGAGATGAAACTTTGAAATGCTTAAATTAAGCTTCAAAAACCAGGACAGACATGGTCCACATAAGGATAAACAGAGCAAAATTTAAACATTACATAGTCAATTGCACTTAACCTTGGTCATTTTATGTTCTGCTACTTTAAAAAATATCAGAATGGATGCTGCTTTTACTTACTATTTTATGTTAATTTTCAGCCTGCTGTTTGAAATTTAGGGTAATCCTGTTTCTATACTTGTGTACAATATAAATCTAATTGTATTGATTTATTCACTTCAAACTTGGTTGTGACTGTATACTTGAATGATCAGTTCATATACAATTTATTGTTTGTAACAATGCTGACAAAATCCTCTTGTTTGTCTTGGAACCACAAAAACAATGAATGTCAATTATCTTTAGTTTATGGGACAGACATTATATAGTAAGATTTACATATCTTACCTTGGGTTATTACTATGTATACTAAATATGCTTCTTGCCATTTTCTAGTTAAAGCAAAAGAAATGTATGCGTAGTTAAATGGCCAGGGAATAGGATGTGGAGAGTTTGAATCCTTATCTTATTGACCTTTATGTTCAATATATAGGTTTTTGTCACTTTGCACACAGCTTCTTTTAGCATAAGGATATTATCTTAAATAAATATATTTCTATTATTTCAAAACTATTACTTATCTGTTCCTATATTAATATTGCTCCTATTTGTTGGCTTGCCACAGAACTGTTTTTTTTTTCAAAGCATGCAAAGCCCTGCTAAGACAATAGTAAGCCACCCACTATTGCTCTTTCATCATCCACTGATCATTTCAACTTACCCACATAATTTTTCCTCTTTGCCATATGCCTTAAGACCAATGTTCATTGTGCTCTAGTTCAGTAGCACTTTCCCAGGCATTCTGAGCTTTGCGTGCCTTGATGTCCTGCTGCCTGAACTCTGGCTTGCTGCCTGTTTTACCTCCTTATCCTTCCCCAAATATGCTGTTTCTTTTTTAAAAAAATATATATTTTATTGATTTTTTACAGAGAGGAAGGGAGAGGGATAGAGAGCTAGAAACATCGATGAGAGAGAGACATATATCAGCTGCCTCCTGCACACCCCCCACCGGGGATGTGCCCACAACCAAGGTACATGCCCCTGACCGGAACCGAACCTGGGACCTTTCAGTCCGCAGTCCGACACTCTATCCACTGAGCCAAACCGGCTTCAGCCAAATATGCTGTTTCTAATGGAAGCAGCAAAGCAAAGAGGGCAGGCCATATTCATGCTCCCCAAAGATATAGTATCTTCTGTGTAACACTCTGAAAGTACTGCTTCTTTTGGCTCAAAAAGAGGTGTCTTAAAAATATCAATGTCAATTTTATTTTTATTTATTTATATATACATTTTTTTTCAACCCAGGTCAATTCTTTAGACTGTGTAGGCTGAAGAGCTATGCGGTTTAGGATTGTGTGGTTTTTTCCTTTATGTTCTTTATGATTTCTTTTTATTATTATTTATTTTTTTTTTTAGAGAAAGAGAGGAAGGAAGAAGGAAAGAGAGAAAAACATTGATGTAAGAAAAAAATATCGATCAGTTGCCTCCTGCACAAACCCTAACTGGAGATCAAACCTGTAACCTGAGTTTGTGCTACAGCCGGAAATCAAACTGGCAACCTTATAGTGTATGAGACAATGCTCAACCAACTGAGCCATACTGGCAAGGGCATAGTTTATATTCTTAACTAATGTATTGTGAAGGAAATGCTAATCAATAATGAAAGTGCTTCTTTCAGTCTGCCTGCATACTTATCAACATACATATCATTTCTTTCTCTCATTTCTTCTTTTTTTAAAAAATATGTATTTTATTGATTTTTTACAGAGAGGAAGGGAGAAGGATAGAGTTAGAGACATCGATGAGAGAGAAACATTGAACAGCTGCCTCCTACACACCTCTTACGGGGGATGTGCCCGCAACCAAGGTACATGCCCTGACTAGAATCGAACCTGGGACCTTTCAGTACGCAGATCATTGCTCTATCCACTAAGCCAAACCAGTTATGGCTCATTTCTTATATTAATAGTTCAGTGCTGGGGTAATGGTGACAATATTGAGAGATCAGAGTAGCATTTGTGACAATAATTAGTAGTGTCATTGAAGGATGACCTATTCCATTTCTAAAATTTACTACTACACAGTTGAGTTCTTTATGTCTAAAGTTGATTTAAAAATTTAAAAAAATAAAAAGATCACTGCATGAGGTGATGATTTTTTCATCTACAGTGCTTTAAAAAATAGAACTTGGAAACATACATGAAGATAAGCATAAGCATTTTCAACAAATTGTGTTGTTAAAACAATATCCACGTCCAAAAGAATGAAGCTGGATCCTTGCCATCCATCATATACAAAACATAACTCAGGTCCTAGCCAGTTTGGCTAAGTAGATACAGTGTTGGCCTGCGAACTATAGAGTCCCATATTTGATTATGGTCAAGGGTATGTACCTTGGTTGTGGGCACATCACCAGTTGCGGGTGTGCAGGAAGCAACTGATCAATGTTTCTCTCTCATCAATGTTTCTAACTCACTACCCCTCTCCCTTCCTCTCCTTAAAAAATCAATAATAGCCAAAACCGGTTTGACTCAGTGGATAGAGCATCGGCCTGCAGACTGAAAGGTCCCAGGTTCAATCCTAGTCAAGGGCATGTACCTTGGTTGTGGGCACATCCCCAGTGAGGGGCATGCAGGAGGCAGCTGATCGATGTTTTTCTCTTATCAATATTTCTGACTCTCTATCCCTCCCTTCCTTTCTGTAAAAAATCAATAAAATATATTTTAAAAATAAAAAATCAATAATAATAATAAAATAACATAACTTAGAATGGGTCAAAAAACATAAATATAAGAGCTAAAACTCTAGAAACTCTTAGAACACATACAAGAAAAGCTTTATGACATTTGATTCCCTATTGATTTTTGGAAATGACACCAAAAGCATAAGCAACAACAACAAAAGAGATAAATTGGACTACGTCAAAACTAAACATTTTATACATCAAAGGATACTATCAAAAGAGTGTAAGATAACCACACAATGGTAAGAAATATTTGCAAGGCATATGCTGAATATGGGGCAAATTTCTAGAATATATAAAGAAACGCAATGACTCAACAACAAAAAAAACAAAAAATATTTAAAACTGTACAAAAGGCTTGAACAGATAGTTCTTTAATATGCTATGGTCAATAAGCACATGAAAATATATTCAACATCACAATTATTAGGAAAGTGAAAATAAAAACAATGAGATGCCACTTCACACCCTTTTGGATAGTTATTAGGCTATTATATATGTCTCACTTAAAATTTAATTTAATGAACAAAATAAACTGTTGAACAAAACACATCCAGAGGCATGTAGGCATGATATATCAGGCTGATATAGCTCACAGGGGAGAGGGTAGATGGGAAGAGGTTAACCAAAAACTTATATACATCCTATCTAATAAGAGCCATATGCAAATTGACCATGCCTTCACTATACCCACAAGCCATGCCCATTAGCCAATCAAGAGCAAGTATGCAAATTAATCCAACCAAGATGGCTACAGCCACATAACAAACAGGAGGTTTGGGTTTCCCTGGAAATGGAGGAAGCCATCCTTCCTGCACACCCTGGTCAGTTGTGGACTCCACTCAAGGCTACAGAGTTTTAATTATAGAAGATAAGTAAATCCCAGATACCAGGGTCTCTGCTTGGATCACCAGGGCATGTGGCCAGCCTGCAAACCACCACAGGCCCCTCTTCCAGGCTACTCCACTCACTAAGGGAACTCCCACCCAGGTCTGGGACACCCTTTACAGCAAACCAATCGGCTCCCACCCATCCACCAGACCTCTATCCTATCTAATAAAAGAGTAATATGCAAATTGACCATCACTCCAAAGCACAAGATAGCTGTCCCTATGTGGTCAAACATCCTTGCTCCCATGTGGACACAAGATGTCCACACAAGATGGCCAGCAGGGGAGGGACCATTTCTGCAAGGGAGGGCAGTTGGGAGGAACCAGGCCTGCAAGGAAGGGCAGTTGGGAGTGATCTTACCTGCAGAGGAGGGCAGTTAGGGGTGACCAAGCCTGCAGGGAAGGGCAGTTAGGGGCAATCAGGCTGCCATGGGAGCAGTTAGACACCAATCAGGCTGGCAGGGGAGTGATTAGGGGGTGATTAGGCAGAAGCAGTTAGGGACAATCAGGAAGGCAGACAGGCAAACAGTTGGGAGCCAGCAGTCCTACATTGTGAGAGGGATGTCTGCCCGTTTATGCCTGATCCTACTGGGATTGGAACTAAATGGGCAGTCAGACATCCCTCGAAGGGTCCCAGACTGGAGAGAGTGCAGGCTGGGCTGAGGGTCACATACCCACTTTCCCCAATTCACAAATTTTGTGCACCAGGCCTCTAGTATACGTATAACCAATGGGCACAGACAATAGTGTGTGGAAGACCTGGGATCTGGCAGGGGCTGGGAGGATAGGGGTAGAAGATGTGACAATTGGTGGACATCTGTAATACTGTCAACAATAATGAAAAAAAAGAAAAAAAATTAAACAAAAAATAAAATCCTGCCATCCTCTAGATTCAACATCACCCACTATAGAATGAGGCACACAAAGGTACCTACCCCATGAGGAGAAGACATTAAGATACTTAAATTTTCATTTGGACTTAGACTTAAGTTTAAACCTGGGCTCTGCCTGTTCCCATTGAGAGATGACTCAGTTTTCCCCTCTGGCAAGAGATGGATTTCATTTTCTGACACCTCTGGGGCTGTTCTGAGACTCAGCTGCTTCCTGTAATGACCCCCATTTGTAAAGCACTTGTGTGCCAGGCTCTGGCTATGCCTGCTCCATGAGCCTGTTGGCTCATTTGGGAGACAGGTAATAGGTAGAAAGATTCCAATGGGAGAACATGGGTGGAGCTCCCTGCATGGCGCCCAATGTTAGAAGCCTGGGAGCTGTGGTGAACCCTGCCCTTCTGAGTCCTGACATCACAGTGGTGGCTATTTAATGCATCCACCACTGGTCTTATACACAGCAGGGGCTCAATAAATGCTCTCTTTGGAATTAAATAAATCTGGATCTAATCCTGGCCCTAAGGCTTCGGACACCTCACTTTCTCCTCCTAAACTATGGTTTGCCCATATGAGAAACGGGCTCAACATGCGCACTGGGCAGGAGCAGCACCCGGCACCCAGAAGAGCTGAAGACTGAGTGGCCAGGATGGCAAGTATTACGTGGAGTATTCTTACCCTGGCAGATCAGTGGGCCAACCTGCCCTTCAGGTTGTTACACTCCTCTCTTATCCATGATGTTACCCCCTGAGTGGCCAGTGGAACCCTGAGGGGTCTGTGAGGTCACCCCATTCTGTTCCACAAACACTCTGTTGGGACAGAAGTTCCTGAGAGGGACACAGAGTGTTGGGAACCAAGGAAATCCAAGTGCTGATCCCAGGAGGCCAGAACCAGGGGCAGAAGTCTTGTGGGCGTACAGAGTGTCATTCAGTAGTTCCAGGAGCCCCACCGCCATCAGGCCACCATGGTCCTTGGCTGGCTACTGCTCCTGGTGATGGCTCTGGCCCTGGTCACAACAGGCACCATGGACTGTATCTTCTGTGAGCTGACTGACTCATCCAACTACCCTGGCATCCCCATGACCTGTGGCGATGACAAGGAGTGCTTCATGGGCAAAGGGACGGCAGTAGGCCTTGGCCCCATGATCAGAAGAGGCACCAGGGACATCAGTTCATACATTCGCCTTGAAGAGCCTATCACCTATCAGAGTGTTACCTACGGCCTCACCTTTCCCTGCCTTTATGGGGACTGTGTAACAGGGCCCCCACCCCCGCAGGCAGCCTGAAGACAGTGGTCACCACCTGCCTGGCGCTGGGCATGCTGCTGCTGCTTCACTGACTGTGGCCAGTTTGGAGGGCAGAGCCTGGGACTGGTCTCAGGGCTCCACTGCTCCTTATGGCTCCTGCCCTTCCCCCTCTTCTTTCCCCCGTTAAATGGCCAGAGGTAGTAGACAAAAAATAAAATGATGATGATGATAAAGCTGTACAGTATTTTTTCATGGCAATGATAGTGTAACTGACTTTAGAAATAAGTAATAGTTCTCATGCTTTGAGAGCTCAGAAGAGTTATGAGCTGAGAAAATTATTCAGATAATCTAAGACCAGAGGCCAGAATTTTTTTTTAATCGTGGAAGGTGTTTGCTAAAAAGGAAATACAGGGCATTGGTAGCTGAACTGCATGTTGATCTTTTAAGAATGGATGTATCACATTATTTATCAGTTCTCAAATTTCACTGAATATTAGAAACACCTGTCACGCTCAGATATAAAAACAGAATCTCTGGGTTTGGGCCCAAGGCATTGGCTGTGTTTTTGTTTTTCCTTTATTTTATCAAATATTTTATTTTATTCCCAGTACTAAAAATACACATATGTTAGGCTGTATAATATTGACTCACAGATCATTGAGGTGCTAATTTTTAAAAATATTTTTCTTTATTGATTAAGCTATTACATATGTGTCCTTACCCTTCCCAGTGCTTCCCACTCTCCATTCATGTCCTCACCCTCCCTAGTGTCTGTGTCCATTGGTTAGGCTATATGCATACAAACAAGTCCTTTGGTTGATCTCTCCTTATCCCCACCCTCCCCTACCTTCCCTCTGAGGTTCGATGGTTTGATTGATACTTCTTTGTCTCTGGATCTTGCCGTGTTTCAAAGTTCAATGAGATTGAGGTGGAGGGGACAATGGAGGGAAAAGGGGGACACCTGCAAGAATTTCAACAATAAGGATAAATTTTAAAAAACATGAATACAATAAAATAAAGTTCCATGCGGACCACTGGCAAACCAGAATGACATATTCTGTAAGATTTTATTGGGTGATTGTCCAAGTTGGAAAGAAGAAGTGAAATTGTCATTATTCACAGATGGCATGATATTGTAGATAGCAAATCCTAAAGATACCACCTAGATACTACTAGATTTACTAAATGAGTTTGGTAATGTAGTAGGATACAAAATCAACAACCATAAATTAAAGGCATTTTTATATATCAATAAATGAACTCTTAGAAAGTGAAACTACAAAACAATTCCACTTAGCATTGAAAAAATAAAAAAATAAGATACATTGGAATAAACTTAACCAAGGAGACAAAAGACTTGTATTCAGAAAACTACAAGACATTTAAAAAGAAATAGGAGAAGATGCAAACAAGTGAAAACATATACCATGTTCATGAATTGGAATAATCAACATCTTTAAAATGTCCATAGTACCCAAAGCAATCTAGAGATTCAATGCAATCCCTGTTAAAATACCAATTATATAGTTCACAATTCGAGAACAAATATTCCCAAAATGTATAGAAATAATAATAATAAAAAAACCTAGATAGCCTCAGCAATCTTGAGCAATAAGAAGAAAGTTGAAGGGATCACAATATCAGATATCAAACTATACTGCAAAGCCAGTATAATAAAAGAAAAGCCTGGCACTGGCACAAACAGGCATATAGATCAATGGAACAGAACAGGGACCTCAGAAATTGACCCACATCATTAGGGTCAATTAATATATGTCAAAGGAGGCAAGAGCATACAATGGAGGAAAGACAATCTCTTCAATAAATGGTGCTTGGAAAATTGGACAGGTACATGCAAAAAAATATTTAAACTACATCAACAACTTACACAACACACAAGAATAAACTTAAAAGATGCTTATGTAAGTCATGAAACTATAAAAATCCTAGAAGAAAACATAGGTAGCAAAAACTCAGACATCTCACATAGCAAAAATGTCAACAAAATATCTCCTGGGGCAAGATAAACAAAGAAGAAAATAAACTAAGGGGACTACATTAAACTAAAACGCTTCTACATAGCAAAAGCAAGTATCAGCAAAATGAAATGAGAACCCACTCTATGGGAGAACATATTTGCCAATGACACATTTGATAAAGGGTTAATTTCCAAAATATAATAATTCATACAGCTCAACAAAAGAGAGACAGAAAACCAATTAAAAATGGGCACAAGACTTGAATAGGCACTTCTCCAAAGAGGACATACAGATGACCAATAGACATATGAAAAAATGTTCAATGTCAATAATCATCAGAGAGATGCAAATTAAAACTATAATGAGATACCACCTCACACCTGTCAGAATGGCTACCATCAATAAATCAACAAACAACTGCTAGCGAGAATGTGGACAAAAGGGAATTCAGATTGGTGCAGGCACTATGGAAAAAAGTATGAAATTTAGCAAAAAAAAAAAATTAAAATGGAATTACTGTTTGACCCAGTGCTCCCACTTATCTGAATATATCTTAAGAATCCCAAAACACCAATCAGACAGGATATATATATATCCTGATATTCATAGCAGCATTATTTACAGCTAGAGTCCTGGTGCACAAAATTTGTACATGGGGGTTGCAGGAGGGTGTGTGTACCTCAGCAAAGTCTGAACCCTCTCCAATCTGGGACCCCTCGAGGGATGTCTGACTGCCTGTTAAGGCCTAAATGGGCAGTTGGATATCACTCTCACAATCCAAAACTGCTGTCTCCAACTGCTCACCTGCCTGCCAGCCTGATCACACCTTAACCACTCCCCTGTCAGCCTAATTG
>PVJN01011465.1:27380-54117 GCA_004026805.1 Lasiurus borealis
CCAATACACAAAATTCATGCATATGTGTGGGGGCTCCACCCAGCCTGCACCCTCTCCAATCTGGGACTCCTCAAAAGATGTTCAACTGGCTGTTGAGGCCCAATCCTGGTTGTACCAGGCATAAACGGGCAGTCAGACATCCCTGTCACAATCCAGGAATGCTGGTTAACAACCACTTACCTCCCTGCCTGCCTGATTGTCCCTAACTACTTCTTCCTGTCAGCCTGATCACCCCCTAACCACTCCCTTGCCAGTCTGATTGTTGCCTATCTGCTCTCCTGCTGGCCTGAATGCCCCTAAATGCCCTCCCCTGTCAACCTGGTTACTCCTAAATGCCTTTCCCTGCCAACCTGGTCACTCCTAACTGTCCTCTTGTGCAGGCCTTGATCCCCCGCAACTGCCCTCCCCTGAAGGCTTGGGCCCTCCCAACTGTTCTCCCTGCTGGCCTAATTGTCCACAACTGCCCTCCTGTGCAGGCCACCTTGTGGTGGCCATCTTGTGTCCACATGGAGACAGCCATCTTGTGTGCTGGAGTGACAGTCAATTTACATATTACTATTTTATGAAATAGAATATATACATATAAAGAAGTAATATACTAATTGCCCATTAGGCTGTCCCAGTAATGAAAAATTTGCATATTGACAGACCGGCAGTTACGCATGCAGCAAGGGGACTTGCGTGAGGCTCATTTCAAAGTTCGTCACCTGAATCCTCTTTTTCTCCTGGGTGCATGTGCCCTACAAACACCCCCACAACACCACACCCCTTCTGAGAGTACTCTGCTCAAGGACACTACTAAGCCCCCGTGAGGTGGGGGGAGGTAAAGGGTGACACCCACATGACAGAAGGCCGGTTCTTGGGGTGCATTCAGCAGACTCCAACCGCCGGGTACACACATTGGCCGTGACCCCCCCGGGAGGGGTCATGCATGCAAATTGAGAGGGTGTGGACCCAACACCAGGAAAGAAGGGCCTGGGAGTGACAACAGAGTGCATAGGCGACCCTCACACCACAGGGAAGCTGCCACTCCTCTCCCCATCCATCCATTCATATATCTGCCCAGTCCAATCCAGACCCAGGCTCGCATCTTGGGTGGAACACCCCCGAGGACAAGATGGGCCCGCCCTTGCGAACGCAAGCACACCGTTGCCTGTGAATTCTGGAGGGGAGCGGATGGAGAGCTGCTCAAGGAGTGGGAGTGAGCATGCTGGGGGGGGGGGGGCGGCAGGAAAGGCCTCCATGTAACCCTCCCTTCAGCACTCAATGAGAGAAAAGCCTCAAGTGTGCATGAATGCATACATGCATGCATGTAATGTAGCAGTGCCTGCAATGGACTCCGGTTTGGCTGGCTAGACCCTCCCTCAACTTTGAGGGGAGAGGTTCAGGCATGGTAGGCAAGACACAGCTACGTCATCACTTGGCCCCTCAAAGCTGGTACTAGAGGGGCCCGAGTGTCCAAACAGAGGCAGCTACAGTTCCCAGAGAGGAAAGCAGGCAGTACTAAGGACGAAAAGCATAGAATATTTAATTAGCATGTAAAAAGAGTAAAAGAGTGAGGGAGGAGGGGGGAAGATGTGGAGAAAGGGAAGAAGGAAGGGAAGAACTTTATAAAGGAGTCAATAGATAATAGTAAGATAAGGAAAGAGGATGTATGAGTGAACTGTAGGAGGTATAATGAAAATCAAGTATATACTGAGTAGCCAGATTATTACGATCTCTGAATGCATAATCTGGACACACAGTGTATATCCTATATAATAAAAGGCTAATATGAAAATTATTCCCTCAACTAGGAGTTTGACCAGAAGGCAGGCCAGCAAAAAGCCCATGTCCCTTCCGCCTGGCCAGGCTGGCTTGACCTTACCCATGCATGAATTCATGCACCAGGCCTCTAATATATATTTACTGAGTGGCCAGATTATCATGCGTTCAGAGATCATAATACTTTGGCAACTCAGTGTAGTTGTGTACTGGGGACATATTTTAAAAGTAGGAGTCAGAAAAGAAGAAAGATAAATGACAGTGAATAATTAGGCAGGTAGATAGCTATTAAAACAGTAGAAGTAAGTAGAGAAGAGTATGTGGGAAAGGTAGGATGAAAGAAAAAGAGGGGGAGAAGACAAATTTTAACAGAAACAGGTAGAGTTAAAAGGAGAATGGAAAGAAGAAAGAAATGGGACAGGGGAGCAGAGCAGGTCCAAGGGAGGAAGTGAAGGAAAAAATTAAGGTGGGAAGGAAAAGGGGAGGGAGGGCAGGAGTAAAGATAAAGGAAAGAAGGAATATGGGGAGGGAGGAAGGGTAGGAGAAAGATGAGAAGAAGGATGATGGAATAGAAGTAGGAAATAATTAGGAAAAAATATATAAGTGATGAGTCTGTAGGAAAATGTGTTATGTAAAGGAGAGAAAAATTGTGTGAGAGGGAGAAGCCAATTAGGAAGTCAAATACAGTTGTGTGTTAAGGGATAAGATTTTTTAAAAAAAAGGTAATATAGGTGACTAGGCTGGCAGGGGTGGGCAGTTAGGGGTCACCTGACCTAGAGGGGAGAGCAGTTAGGGGGATCAGGCTGGCAGGCAGAGTGGTTTGGGCAGGCAGGCTGGTGAGCAGTTAAGAGACAGAGGTCCTGAATTGTGAGAGGGATGTCCAACTGCCAGTTTAGGCCTAATTCCACAGTTGGACATCCCCCAACGACTCCTACATTGGAGAGGGTACAGGTTAGGCCTCTAGGGTATATACAATTTAGCAAAGAAAAACATTTTAGTTAGTTTCACAGTAAGTTCACTACAGTGAAAAATAACACTAACAAATTAAACAAGTATTTTGCCAAGATAAATTGTTAACCTCTAGCCAATTTTGCATAAATTTCCTCACCTTAAATGACAAAACGTAAAACAGGCTATAGCAAAACAAAGCACAGTTTATTTGGGATTCTGAATAATCATAATCTTGAATATTCAAGTAATTCTTTGGTAGCAATTGACTTGATGCTTTTGTTTATAAGGATCACAATATATGAACTCTTTGAAAATTTTTGGGTCAATACTCAAACAACAAATAGATTCAAATCCTAACTTATACCAATATAAAGGGGAAAGTAAACTGCATTCATGATTAAATACAGTTAGTACCTGCTAGGTAAGCCTGAAATGGCTTCTTGATGATTATTTTCCTCACACTAATGATGTCATGACCTTTCCTAATACAGTGTACAAAAAAAATCATTTGCTCTAAAAAAGGAATCATTGACTTGATTCAACTGTCTTCTCATAAGAATTAACTACTTTATAATGGTCTTATCATGCACACTGAAGGAAGCAACCCATTTTTTTGCCACCTGGTTGATTTCAGTGCTTGAGAAAACTCCAATCAAATAATTATCTCAGCCTTCAGAAATTCTTCATGACTGCATTACCAAATTAAAGTATTTCATTTAAAATGTCAAAATACATTTTAACATACAACATTTAGTTAGTAAAAAATCTTTTTCTCTACATTAAAATCCTGCCACCAATTTGGAAGTTTAAGTTAATTAATGACAAATGTAAGGGATGGAGGAGAGACAGAAAAATAGAGATCATATAGGAAAATATTTTACATAAAATTATTCGGAAACATTTGTTTTCATGCTTCATAAAAATAAAGTTTGTAAGACTTTTTTACATTTCATACTTTAAAAAAAGGAATGAATAAAATCTATTTTAAAACAATTAAAATAAAGCTTAAAAAAATAATGTTCAGAGAGACAGAAAAAAAAAAATGCTGGTAGAATAGATGGATATGTCCCTAGACTTGTCCTGGAGCAGAAAGAGGGAAGAGCTGAGGGTTGCACGGGGAGTATTTGTTGGCGAGTTGAAAGACAGATATACTCCAGGAGAAGGTAGGAGACTACTGGATGGGGCTCTCCTCTCCCCACTGCTACTGGGTTCTTTCCCAGAGCCTCCAGCTTAGACATGGAGACCAAGCCACCTTGAAGGGGAGGGTGGATGTTTTCAGAAGCCTGAGGATCTATAACTACGGCCCCCACTGAGCAGCTGCAAACTCCAGAACACTGGTCCCCAAGTAGTGCAAACACATGGATTCAGAGGAGCTCCACACTCCACCAAGGAAAGGTAGGATTTTGCCTGGGATGAGGTGAGATTTCAGTATGCGGGCAGGACAGACAAGTGTGTACACTGTGGAAGCTGGAGGACCAGGGAAAGTCTGTGCCTGGAGAAACCCCTTGCTGTTGGGGCTGGCATGATCTGTGAATCTGGAAGGGAGTCCTCAGAACTGCTAATAGAGGGAGTCTCTGGAAAGCAACCCATTTTGATCTGACACAGAGGGATAGCCTGGGAGTTTTGAAAGTGTGCCAGCTGCTTGGCCACAAGGGGAAAGGGAGTTCACACATGTGCACTCCTTCATCTTCAGATCCTCGCTTCTGAGAGCTGAGACCAATATATAGGATCACGCAATTGGAGACACCCTAGGAGAATGCTGGGGAAAGTTGTTTCTCTGGAACCTGGGGATCAGAGCAAGGAGTGACCGTTGGAGAACCAGCTCTGGGGCAGCCCACTCCCACAAACCGGTATTGAGTGCCACAGGGAAAGCAGAATCTAAGCACAGGCTAAAAAGGACCTATGGTCTCATAGGTAAATCTGAAACACTGCCACCCAGGGGCTGAATCTAAAATTGACTCTTGTGTAATCACAAATAAAGGAATAAAGAAATTAAGACACACCATCTATTTAAAAATTGGGACTGGCTTAAAACAATAAGGAGCAGTGGAATGCAGGGAACTGCAATACTGTCCTGACTAGGAAAAAGGCATTCAAAAGATAACAATAGAGGAAGTGAATGACCTTCACTGGACATTCTATATTTTTAGTTTTTTATTTTTATTTTTTTACCTTTTACTTAAGAAAAATTATTTTTCCCTTTTCCTCACTTGATTTTACCTTTTTAAATATTACATTTTATTTCCAATCAGTGTCATTGCTATTATTTTACCTTTTTGTTAAAAAAAATGTCATTTTATTTTCTCTTTATTTTACTTTGGGATTACTGTTCTACATGCAGTTTTCATCTTTCCTTTAGAATAACTTTATTATATCTCAACTCTACTTTTATACCATCACTCTCTTCCTAACATTTCCCCTTTTGCTGCTCTGTTTCTCTTACCCTTTTCCTACTTTAGATTTTCCCTATTCTTTCTTTTTATCCCCTGGTAAAATTTCACCTACTTATAAATCTAATCTCTAATCCCCTGCTTCAAGTCCTTACACACCTCTCTCTTCTCTCTTCACTGTCAAAACATTGTTTTTCTCTCTGTCCTTTTGTTGTTGTTTGCTTGAATGTTGATTATGTCAATTTTTTTATGCTTTTTTGTGAGATTGTTTTGCTTATTCTTTTTGTTTTGTTTTACTTTTTTGTTTGGTTTGTTTTAGTTTGTTTATCGCTTCTGTTTTCCCCATGCCTTTCTTGATATTAGTTATTGTTTGTAGTTTGTATTAATCTCCAGTCACTTGTTGCTAGCATTTCTTTTTTTTAATTAATGTGATACATGTATACTTATAGTCCCATTGTCCCCCTTTCCAAGCATACCCTGACCCCCCAGTGTCTTGTGTTTATTCATTAGGCTTATATGCATGCATACAAGTCCTTTGGTTGATCTCTTATCTGTCTACCCCACCTCTCCTTAACCTTCCTGCTGTAATTTGACAGACTGTTTGATGCTTTACTGCCTCTGTAACTATCTTTTTGCTCATCAGTTAATAATGTTCTTTATTATCCACAAATGGGCATTTCTTGAGATTAGTGGATGTTCTATTAGAGTTTTCTCCCTGTATATATAATTTGTTTCCCCCCTCTTTCTTATTCTCTTTATTTTCTCTCCTATTTTTTTCCTCCCAATTTCATTTTGTTCTCTCTTTCTTTCTTTCTTTCTTTCTTTCTTTCTTTCTTTCTTTTCCTTTGTTCTTTTTAAATTTTTTTCTCTCTTCTTTTTCTCCCATTCTGTAATTTGCCTCTCTGGTGGTCACCTTTACTTCTGGCTATTAATATTATGAATGCATTTCTGTTCAGTGCCTTGTGCATTGTACATGTTTGTGTTGTATTTTGTGCTTTTAAATCAATACAGGAGAGAAAGAATTACATAACCATAAATCTGGAGAAGAGATATCATGGGGAGACAAAGAAACAGCCCGCATATGAAAGAAAAGCAGGCATCACCAGAAAAGCAAGTAAAGGAAATGGAGGCAAGCAAGCTGCCAGAGAAAGAATTCAGAGAAAAGGTGGCTGAAAAGAATGGAAGACAAATTTGACAATATGAGTAAGAACCAAGAGGAAATGAAAAATGATATTGCTGCTGTAAGAACTCAATAGAGAGCATCAAGCATATGCCAGAAGAAGTAGAGAGCCACATCAATGAGCTAGAAGACCAGGTAGGAAAAAATACTCAAGTAGAGCGGCTTCTAGGAAAACAAAACAAAACAAAAATAAACAGGAGGAGAGCCTAAAGGAACATTGGGAAAACACTGAAAAAAAATAGCATCTGCGTAATTGGGACTCCAGAAGGAGAGGGAACTGAGCAAGGAACAGAAAACCTGTTTGAAGAAATAATGACAGAAAACTTCTCTGATATAGGGAAGAAAAATCCCACAAACACAAATCCAAGAAACTCACAGAGTCCCAAGCAAATTGACCCCTAAAAGACTGATGCTAAGGCACATTATAATTAAATTGGAAAACATTGACAAAGTAAGAATCTTAAAAGTGGCCAGAGAGACACAGAAAGTTACCTTTAAGGAGTCCTGATCAGATTAGCACCTGATTTCTCAACAGAAACTCATCAGGCAGGAAGGGAATGGAATGAAATATACAAAGCCAGGCAAAGGAAGAGTCTGAATTCAAGAATACTGTACCCAGTTGAAACCAGTTTGGCTCAGTGGATAGAACATCGGCCTGGGGACTGAAAGGTCCCAGGTTCGATTCCAGTCAAGGACATGTACCTTGGTTGTGGACACATTCCCAGTGGGGGGCGTGCAGGAGGTGGCTGATCGATGTCTCTCTCTCATCGATGTTTCTGGCTCTCTATCCCTCTCCTTTCCTCTCTGTCAAAAATCAATAAAATATATTTTTTTAAAAAAGAATACTGTACCCAGCAAGGCTTTCAATCAAAATCGAAGGTGAAATCAGGAGTTGCACAGACAAAAAAGGACTAAGGGAATTTATTACCACTAAGGCAGCAAAGCAAGAAATGCTAAAGGGTCTGCTAAAAAAAAAAAAGAAAGAAATAGGAAACAAAGAAGTAATAGAGAGGTAAAGAATAAAAATGGCTACAAATATGTACCTATCAATTTAAATGTAATCAAAAGACATAGTGTAATGGATTGGATAAGAAAACACAACCCATATATCTGCTATCCATAAGAAACCAGTTCAGAAAAAAAGACACACACGGCCTGAAGTTGAAGGCATGGAAAAAGTTTTTCAGGTGAATAGAAATGAAAAATAAATCTGGGGTAGCAATACTTATAACTGACAAATTAGATCTCAAAGTGAAGGACATAACAAAAGATAAGGAAGGCCACTTTATAATACTAAAAGGAACAATCCAATAAGAAGAAATAATTCTGATAAACATATACACATGCAATACAGGAGCACCCAACTACACAAAAAAACTCCTGGAGGATATCAAGGTGGAGATTGACAGTAATGCAATCATAGCAGGAGACTTTAATACCCAATTATCACCACTGGACAAATTCTCTAAACAAAAAATCAGCAAAGAAACATCAATCCTAAATGACTCACTAGACCAGATGGAATTAACTGACATCTTCAGAACATTTCACCCCAAAGCCACAGAATATACATTCTTCTCAAGTGCACATGGGTCATTTTCAAAGATAGACCGTATGTTGTGTCATAGGCAAAGACTCTTCAAATTCAAGAAGATAGAAATCATATCAAGCATCTTCTCAGATCACAGTGGCATAAAGCTGGAAATCAACTACAATAAAAACAATCGAAAAAAATCAAACACATGGAGACTAAACAGCATGCTGTTAAAGAATGACTAGGTTACCAGAGAGATCAAGGAAGAGATAAAAAAATAAATAAAACATCATGGCAAAAAATTACAATGAAAACACAACAATCCAAAACCAATGGTTCACATAAAAAGCAGTATTGAGAGGGAAGTTCATAGCTCTACAAGTCTACTGTGTAAAAATAAATAAATAAATAAATAAATAAATAAATAAGAAACAATGGTAATAAATTACTTAAGCCTACAACTCAAAGAGTTAGAAAGAGAGCAACAAGAAAAGCCCAGTGTAAGCTGAATGAGGGAAATAATTAAGATAAGAGTGGAGCTAAACAACATAGAGACCATAGAAACATATAGAGGTCAATAAAACCAAGAGCTGGTTCTTTGAAAGGATAAACAAGATTGATGGTCTTCTAGCCAGTCTCACCAAGAAGAAAACAGAGATGATCCAAAAAAACAAAATCATAAATGAAAAAGGGGGACTAACAAAAGACCCCACCGAATTACAAAGAATCGTTAAAAAATACTATGAACAACCCTATTCCAAGAAACTGGACAACCTGGAGGAAATGGACATATTACTAGAAAAATATAACTTTCCAAAACTCAGTCAGAAAGAATCTAAATATCTCAATAGACCAAGAACTCTGGAAGAAATTGAAACCGTCATCTAAAACCTTCCAGCAAACAAAAGCCCTGGGCCAGATGACTTCACAGGAGAGTTATGCCAAATATTTAAGGAAAAATTAAAACCTATCCTCTTCAGACTATTCCAAAAAATACAAGAAGAAGGAACACTTCCAAGCTCCTTCATTGAAGCCAGAATCACCTAATACCAATACTATTAAAAACAACACAATGAAAGAGTTACAGGCCAGTATCCCTCATGAACATAGATGCCATAATCCTCAAGAAAATTCTAGCAATCTGGATCCATCAGAAAGATCATTCACCATGACCAATTAGGATTTATCCCAGTAATGTAAGGATGGTACAACATCCGCAAATCAATAAACATGATACATCACATAAAGAAATTGAGAAATAAAAATCACATAATCGTATCAATTGATTCAGAAAAAGCATTGAACAAAATCCAATACCCTTTCTTGTAAAAAATTCAACAAGGAGGGAATACAAGGATCATACCTCATTATAAAGCTAACATCATACTCAATGGGAAAAAAACTGAAACCATTTCCCCTAAAAACAAGAACAAATCAGGGATGCCCACTCTCACCATTACTGTTTGACATAGTACTGGAAGCATTAGCCATTGAAATTAGAGAAGAAGAAGAGATAAAAGACATCCAAATTGGAAAAGAAGTAAAGCTGTCCTTATTTGCAGATGACATGATATTGTACATAAAAAACCCAAAGGACTCCATTCCAAAACTAATTGACTTAATTAATGAATTTGGCAATGTAGCAGGATACAAAATTAATGCTAAGAAGTCTGTGGCATTTCTATACACTAATAGTGAAATAACAGAAAGAGAGACTAAAAAAGCAATCCCATTTACCATCACACCAAAAAAATTAAGATACCTAGGAATAAATTTAATGAAGGAGGTAAAAGACCTATATAAAGAAAACAACAGAACACTAAAAAAAGAGATAGTGGAAGGCGTAAATAGATGGAAGAAAATACCATTTTCATGGATTGGTTGATTAAACATCATTAAAATGTCCATACTACCCAAAGCAATCTATATATTTAATGCACTCCCCATTAAATTACCAATAGCATATTTCACAGATCTAAAAAGAACTCTCTAAAAATTCACCTGAAAAAAAAAAAAGACCCTGAATAGCCACAGCCATCCTGAGAAAGAAGAATAAAGTCGGTGGGATCTTAATACCAGATTTTAAGCTGTATTACAAAGCCACTATTCTCAAAACAGCCTGGTACTGGCACAACATCAGACATATATACCAATGGAATAGAATTGAGAATCCGGTTATCAACCCAAACCTCTATACTCATTTAATATTTGAGAAGGAGGCATGAACATAGAATGGAGTGAAGACATTCTCTTCAAT
Organism: Lasiurus borealis; assembly: GCA_004026805.1. Classification (NCBI taxonomy): domain Eukaryota; kingdom Metazoa; phylum Chordata; class Mammalia; order Chiroptera; family Vespertilionidae; genus Lasiurus; species Lasiurus borealis. The sequence continues at coordinate 37,457 of PVJN01011465.1, forward strand.
AAATGGTGTTGGGAAAATTGGACAGATACATGCAAAAAATGAAACTAGACCACGATCTTACCCCATACACAAAAATAAACTCAAAATGGATACAGGTTTTAAACGTAAGATGGGAAACCATACAAATACTAGAGGAATCCACAGGCAGCAAAATCTCAGACATATGCCAAAACTGCTCCTAGGGCAATGGAAGCTAAAGATAAAATAAAATAAAAAAATGGGACTACATCAATATAAAAAGCTTTTTCACATCAAAAGAAGCCATCAACAAAAGAACAAGAGAGCCTACTGTATGTGAGAACATATTTGCAAATTTATCACTGATAAATTTTTAATCTCCAACATTTACAGGCAACTTTTACAACTTAAGAAAAGGAAGATAAATGATCCAATAAAAAAAAATGAGCAATGGACCTAAATAGAACCTTTCCAAAAGAAGATAGAAGGAAGGGCAAGAGGCATATGAAAACATTATCAAACTCCCTAATCATCTAAGAGTGGCAAATAAAAATGACACTGGTACCATCTCACACCTGTCATAATGGGTATCATCAATGAATCAACAAACAGCAAGAACTGATGAGGGTGCGGAGAAAAAGGAACCATCGTGCACTGCTGGTGGAAATGCAGACTGGTGCAGCCTCTGTGGAGAATAGTATGGAGTTTCCTTGAAAAACTAAAAATGGAACTCTCATTTGACCCAGTAATCTCATTCCTAGGAATATATCCTAGGAACCTGGAAACACCAATCAAAAAGGATATATGCACCCCTATGTACATAGCAGCATCATTTACAATAGCTAAGATTTGGAAACAGCCTAGATGCCCATAAGTAGATGACTGGATCAGAAAACCATGGTACATCTACACAATGGAATACAGTGGTACCTTGAGATATGAGTGCCCTGACATACGAGATTTTGAGATACAAGTCTTTGAGCGAGCGATTTTTGCTTTGAAATATGAGCAACAGTTGAGATAGGAGTAATCGTGTGGATCTGCCGGCTGCACACGACCCACCAGTTTACAGTGACTTGAGCGTCTCATAGTTTCCCACGCCTCAAGGTTACAGAATGAATTAAACTCGTATCTTGAGTTACCACTGTACTATGCTGCCATAAAAATGATGAATTCTTACCATTTGCAGCAACCTGGATGGAACTGGACAGCATTTTGCTAAGTGAAATAAGCCAGTCAATGAAAGAAAATACCACATGATCTCCCTAATTTTTGGATAATAAAGAACATTATAAACTGATGAACAAAAAATATATATACAGAGGCAGTAAAGGATCAAACAGACTGCCAAATTACAGTGGGAAGTTTAGGGAGAGGTGGGGTAGTTAAGAGATCAGTGGAAGGATTTGTATGCATGCATATAAGCATAACCAGTGTACGCAAGACACTGGAGGATGAGGGCATGTATGGGAGTGGGTTGGGGGAGAATGGGAAGATATGTACACATGTAATACATTAATTTTTAAAAATGGAGAAAAAAAAGAATGTTAGGAGCCTCGGGTAAAACACCTGAGAGCATGAAAGAGCACACAGGTTGCTTTCATTTTAAGTACAAATTCTCAATTCTTAAACTGTGTTTTAAAACTCTTTACTTCTTCATTTTTCTATTAGTGAAAAACATTAACAAACAAAGCAGTCTAAAAATCATTGATCAAAGTTCAGGGACTTGACCATATCTTTCTTAAATGCTACATGAGATTGGGTTGATGTTTTCATTTGATGGCAAGGAATAATGATTTTTGTTCAATTTTTATGATCACTCCTTTTCTGAACACAGTTTATTTAGAAAATAGATGAAATGACGAATATCATAAGTATTATGAAACCCTAAGACAATCTCCCTTTTTTACATAACTGAATCTTTAATAAGTTGACCAAGGAATAGCTGCTAAGAAGTACCGTGTGACTGAAGAACCATTTCTCTATTTTACCCTTTCTACTCCTAGCAAACAGGCTTTTAACATAGCATGAATCCCTTGGGCCACTAACCTTCTCTCACCTCCAATTAGGTTTATTTTCTAAATGAGAAGCACTTAGTTACCAAGGCAACAGGCTTTATATAAATAGGTCTGTAGGGCACCTAGTTTAGTCTAGGAGTTGCTACTAACCATTGAATGACTAACAAAAGCAATATTTAGGTAGTTATATTTAAAAGAGGAAAACATATATTCCCAAACAGTCTATAAAGCAATACAAATGCAGGATGTTATTTAAGAGCAAATTCCATGAAGCATTCAATCGAACATCAATTCTAAGAAAATCAGAGCACTGTTATTTTGTATTATTATTTTTAGGTGTCCATAAATAATAAGAATGAGGCTTTACATCTATGGAGGACACACAGAGGATCAACGTAAAATTATGGATGTCAATATCTGTTTATGTTTTTAAATCAATTAAGATATTAAAAGAAAATAAAACAGTGCTTTATAATAAAACACAGATCTACCTCTAAGGAATACTTTGTTTTTAATTGAAAACTAAGAAAAACAATATTTTTCAAAATATCTTTGAAAACAAATAACCCAGAGATACTTTAATTTAGCCTGTATTTTGGTGTGTCAATTTTTCAGATTATTGCTTATGTGATGAATGCAACGAAACACCAAGATCCTGCTTCAAGGAAGGACATTTTGCCCCACTTTCATCTATCATCTACTCCAGGGAATGCTTCTACTCTGAAGAGACACATTTTTCAAGGTTACACCCTTATCAGGTAGTCCCGAATCCAATGACTGATGGAAGCAGTTGTATAAACTACTGGCCTTTTAGGCCTAGTGTGCACTGATCCTGGTTCTCCAGAACTCCCCCCTGGTGACAGTTAAGGCCCAATATAAAAAAAAAAAACACCTAGGTTTCTACTTTGTTCTCTTCCTGAACAGGGCCTGATAACTAGCCCATCTCTTAATAACTATTCTGCAAATTAAAATCCACATTAGAGTTATCTTCTGAAGGAACTGAGAAAGTTAGGAGAAGTATAATAAGTCATATGCAAAATCAGTTTCATTATTGGCAATAACTATTTAAAAGATCATATACAGTATGTGAATCCTTTAATGGCTCACTTTGCCAAATAATAAGATCTAGAGGCCCTCACCCTCTCACAATCCAGGACCACTCGGAGGATATAGGATTGTCAGTTTTGGCCTGATCCCCACAGGCCAGGCTGAGGGACCTCACCAATGCACAAATCCATGCACTGGGCCTCTAGTATGCATATAGGATATTTGGTTAATCTCTTCTTGCCCTTCATCCTCTACCTTTCCTCTGATATTCATCAGTCTGTTTCATGTTTCCATGCCTGTGCGTTGAGTGTCTGCTTCCTGCTGGACAATGCATGCCATAGCTACTGATTGAATGGTCCCATATATATCCATAATAGAAGACCTGACCCATTCAGTCACTTTGAATAGGAGGCTTATCTAAGTGTGAAAGCTTAAACATAACAAAAACAGCAGAGAGCTGGCATGATTATAGTCATGGGATAGGCAAGGTGTCCCAGATTGGAGAGGGAGCAGGCTGGGCTGAAGGACATCCCTCCCCGGTGCATGGATTTCATGCACTGGGTCTCTAGTAATACAATAATTAATAACTAATAATACAAGAATAAATTCTGTGATTCACACGCAACTGCAAAACTACTTTTGCCCCACCCTGTACACGTGTTACAAATGGAGCTGGTCTCTTCATAGCATGAAGTACCAACTAATCATCACACACAAGAAAGCTATAAAGCAACTGTGACAAGAGCACCAATGTCAACTCTAAAAAGACCCCTGAGCTATAATTCTAATTTAGCCACACTGAATCTCTGCGGCAAAATGTCACTCTTCTTTGGAATGGATGCAAGTTCTAACCTGGTTGTCCTATAAGAAATCCAGGTAAATACAATTAATTCTATGTGACACCAGAGATCCACTTTTAAAGTTTCCACTGAGAGCCTTTCAAGCTACTATTGGAAAGTCCCATAAGTATAATCTTAAGAAAAAAAATCACGTCACAAATGCCTCTTCAGTCAATATATTCAAAGTTTTCATGGGTCCAGGTTTTCAAGTTTGAAGTTTGCATCTATGGAAGGATTACAGTTGGATCACAATAACATACTGAGTAGTGCTGCCATTGGGAGTGCGCTTTCATAATTTTCCTCATTGTCTTGATTGCTTATCTTATCTGCAGGAACAGAAGCCATACTGGGCATCAAGTATTTAGCATTTGAAATTACTCTCTATCACTATATATCAACAGCAATTGCAAGAGGTAATGTTCATTTTCTCTAAATTTAAATTAGTATTGAATTGGAAGCATGCTTTTTTACAAACCCTTTTTCAAGCCTGCTTTATCCAATGTGAAATTCATCTTGCAGAGAAACCAAGATGGCATCACAGTTAATCACCTATACTTGCTGCCTCTCACAACCACATCAGAACCGCAACTAAATGGCAGAACAACTACCATCCAGAACCACAGGAAAGCTGGCTGAGTGCAAGATGCACAACTAGAGCGGTGAAGAAAATGCACTGAGACTTGTAAGAAGTGCGGCGGCGCTGCTCTTTAAACTGGGGGATACAAGCTCCCATTTGCTCTGAGCTCTAATTCCTGGGGAGGCTCTGGGGGACCCAGGCACATATAGGGTGAAACTGGACTGCCTACCATTGTGACAGGAATGCTAGGGTGTCTTACTCTTAGAGTAATCATTGTTCCTGCATTGGGATGCAGGACGCAGAGAACCTGGGACTTCTCAGGTTCAGGGCAGTCATCATTGTTTGTTGCACCCTGAAGATCCCCAGATACCCCGCCCCTCCCAATTTAAAATCCCACCCAAGCTGTGTGCAACAGCTTTTGCATATAAATGGCCTGTTCTTTGGCCATAAGACAAAACAAAACAAACAAACAAATAAAAACTGCATCTGGGTCATGGAGCCCCAGAGATTCCAAAAGAAGACCCACTGACTGGCAGCAGCAGTGGCCTTGCTTCACAGATGGGTCTTGTCTGAGCACTTCCAAACCCCATCAAAGAGGAGGAATCTGCAGATGTCTCTGTAGCTCCTGCTGGGTGGCCCTAGACAATGGCTGACCTTGCACCTCCTTGGAGATCCAAGAGCCAGTGTACCCAGTGGTCAGAGTGACACCATACCAAATTATAACTCTTCACATCCATAAGATACACACTCAAGGGGCAGACTCAGTGAGCATCAAAGCCCACTGAAGCAAGTCCCACCCAGAAATGTGTCTCCTGTACAACAGATTTTCCAGTGTAGACACAGCTGGTAAATACAGTCAATTGGCCTGGAGGGCAATTCCTCCCAGTGATACCCACAGTATTCAAGGGTTAACTATAAGACTGTGCATACATCCCCCAAAGGGATGCACCAAGAGCATCTACCTCAGGTGACTGGGGAGGCTGAGCCTCTGGGCCCTATAGGACACATACCACACAAGGCCACTCTATCAACTCACTGAGACTTAGCAGCTACCCAATACATAGAATCAAACACAGGGAAGAATAAAAAATGTGGAGACAAAGAATCAAGTCACAAATGAAATAAAGGGATGAAACAAAAATACTGGATATAGAGTTCAAAACCACAGTTATAAGGTTACTAAAAAATCTTCTAGAAACCTCTGAGAAATTTAGTGAGACCCTCAAGGGTATGAAAAAGTACCAATTAGAAATTAAACATACACTGAGTGAAATCAAGAACAATATAGAGATTCAACAACAGATTAGAAGATCCCAATAATCAAGTCAAGGATTTGAAATATGAAGAAGCAAAATACACCCAACTACCCAACTGGAAAAGCAAAAAAAAAAAAAAAAGAATCCAGAAATATGAAGATAGTGTAAAGAGCCTCTGGGACAACTTTTAAGCATACCAACATCCAAATTATGGGGCTGCCAGAAGGAGAGAGAGAGCAAGATATTGAAAATCTGAAGAAATAATGACAGGAAATTTCCCCGCCTGGTGAGAGAAATAGACTTACAAGTCCAGGAAGCGCAGAGAACACCAAACAAGAGGAGGAATATAAAGAGGTCTACACCAAGACACATCATTATTAAAATGAAAATGGCAAAAGATAAAGAGAGAATCTTAAAAGCAGCAAGAGAAAAACAATTATCTACAAGAGTGTACCCATATGACTGTTAGCTGATATCTCAACAGAAACTATGCAGGCCAGAAAGGAGTGGCAAGAAATATACAAAATGATGAATAGCAAGAACCTACAACCAACATTACTCTACCCGGCAAAGCTATCATTCAGAATTGAAGGTCACATAAAGATCTTCACAGACAAGAAAAAACTAAAGGAGTTCATCACCACTAAACCAGTATTTTATAAAATGCTGAAGGGTATTCTCTAAGTGGAAGATAAAGGTAAAGATAAAAATTATGAAAAACAAAGTGACAACAAATACATATCTTTCAACAAGTGAATCTAAAAATCAAGTGAATACAAAATTTTAAGGACAAAATAAACTGGTGAATATAATAAAATCAGGGGCTTAGAAAGGAAGTGGGCTGACAATTCTTGGGGGGAAAGGGGTGTAAGAAGAGACTGGAGAAAGATCTTACACCTATGGAAGAGGACAGTGAGGAGGGGAGGGGTAAGGTTATGGTGTGGGATGGAATCCAGGTAGAGGGGACCTATGGGATGAAAAACGAGGACCAACTGTAATAATCTGAACAATAAAGATGTATTCAAAAAAATAATATTTACTATACACAAAAGTGTAACTATTAAAATAGTGGTATTAGTGTGCCTAAAAGTTTGAATATTAATATCTACCAAAGTGGAACTCTAACGTAAGGCAATAGTGTTTTACTAATCTCTCACTAACTCCTCTAACATTTAAATATTTTTGAAGTTGCTGGTGGGCATTGATGCATGGAACAGACCTACAGATGTCAGAAGGGAGGATGGAGAGTTGACTGGATGAAAGAAGGTGAAGAGATTAGCCAACACACACTCACACACACACACACCCCACATAGACATGGACAACAGTGTGGTAACAACCTGAAAAAAAGGAGGATGTGGGTAGGTGAAGGTCAGCAAAGGGAAGAAAATGAGGATAGAAAGAGACTTGGTTTTAGGTGATAAGCACACAATGCAATGTGCAGATGATGTTTTATTAAATTGTACACTTGAAATCTGTAGAGTTTTGCAAACCAATGACACCCAAATAAATTCAAATTTTAAACAAGATGTTGATGTTTGGTTTCTTTATTCTTTGTTCAGATTAAGTCTTAGAAAGGGAAAGTCTTGGGTTCAAACACTCACAATTGCTGGAAACTAATTGCTATATTGATATGTTTAAGTGCTTCAAAATAATATAGGAAAGAAAAATCTAAAATGAACGTATGGGGGTAAATGATGATGGAAGGAGACTTAACTTGGGGTGCTGAACACTCAATACAGTGTACAGATAATGTGTTGTAGAATTGTGCACCTGAAACTTATGTAATTTTGTTATCCAATGTCACCCCAATAAATTCAATACAAAGTAAAAAAAAAAAAGATTCCAAAAGATGAAAATTTGAAATGCTTAAATTAAGCTTCAAAAACCAGGACAGACATGGTCCACATAAGGATAAACAGAGCAAAATTTAAACATTACATAGTCAATTGCACTTAACCTTGGTCATTTTATGTTCTGCTACTTTAAAAAATATCAGAATGGATGCTGCTTTTACTTACTATTTTATGTTAATTTTCAGCCTGCTGTTTGAAGTTTAGGGTAATCCTGTTTCTATACTTGTGTACAATATAAATCTAATTGTATTGATTTATTCACTTCAAACTTGGTTGTGACTGTATACTTGAATGATCAGTTCATATACAATTTATTGTTTGTAACAATGCTGACAAAATCCTCTTGTTTGTCTTGGAACCACAAAAACAATGAATGTCAATTATCTTTAGTTTATGGGACAGACATTATATAGTAAGATTTACATATCTTACCTTGGGTTATTACTATGTATACTAAATATGCTTCTTGCCATTTTCTAGTTAAAGCAAAAGAAATGTATGCGTAGTTAAATGGCTAGGGAATAGGATGTGGAGAGTTTGAATCCTTATCTTATTGACCTTTATGTTCAATATATAGGTTTTTGTCACTTTGCACACAGCTTCTTTTAGCATAAGGATATTATCTTAAATAAATATATTTCTATTATTTCAAAACTATTACTTATCTGTTCCTATATTAATATAGCTCCTATTTGTTGGCTTGCCACAGAACTGTTTTTTTTTTTCAAAGCATGCAAAGCCCTGTTAAGACAATAGTAAGCCACCCACTATTGCTCTTTCATCATCCACTGATCATTTCAACATACCCACATAATTTTTCCTCTTTGCCATATGCCTTAAGACCAATGTTCATTGTGCTCTAGTTCAGTAGCACTTTCCCAGGCATTCTGAGCTTTGCGTGCCTTGATGTCCTGCTGCCTGAACTCTGGCTTGCTGCCTGTTTTACCTCCTTATCCTTCCCCAAATATGCTGTTTCTTTTTTAAAAATATATATATATTTTATTGATTTTTTTACAGAGAGGAAGGGAGAGGGAAAGAGAGCTAGAAACATCGGTGAGAGACATCAATAAGCTGCCTCCTGCACACCCCCCACCGGGGATGTGCCCACAATCAAGGTACGTGCCCCTGACCAGAATCGAACCTGGGACCTTTCAGTCCACAGGCTGACACTCTATCCACTTAGTCAAACCGGCTTCAGCCAAATATGCTGTTTCTAATGGAAGCAGCAAAGCAAAGAGGCCTGGCCATATTCATGTTCCCCAAAGATATAGTATCTTCTGTGTAACACTCTGAAAGTAATGCTTCTTTTGGCTCAAAAAGAGGTGTCTTAAAAATATCAATGTCATTTTTATTTTTATTTATTTATATATACATTTTTTCAACCCAGGTCAATTCTTTAGACTGTGTAGGCTGAAGAGCTATGCGGTTTAGGATTGTGTTTTTTTTTTCCTTTATGTTCTTTATGATTTCTTTTTATTATTTTTTTTTTAGAGAAAGAGAGGAAAGAAGAAGGAAAGAGAGAAAAACATTGATGTAAGAAAGAAATATTGATCAGTTGCCTCCTGCACAAACCCTAACTGGAGATCAAACCCATAACCTGAGTTTGTGCTACAACCAGGAATCAAACTGGCAACCTTATAGTGTATGAGACAATGCTCAACCAACTGAACCATACTGGCAAGGGCATAGTTTATATTCTTAACTAATGTATTGTGAAGGCAATGCTAATCAATAATGAAAGAGCTTCTTTCAGTCTGCCTGCATACTTATCAACATACATATCATTTCTTTCTCTCATTTCTTCTTTTTTTAAAAAATATATATTTTATTAATTTTTACAGAGAAGAAGGGAGAAGGATAGAGTTAGAGACATCGATGAGAGAGAAACATCGAACAGCTGCCTCCTGCACACCTCCTATGGGGGATGTGCCCGCAACCAAGGTACATGCCCCTGACTAGAATCGAACCTGGGACCTTTCAGTACACAGGTCATTGCTCTATCCACTGAGCCAAACCAGTTATGGCTCATTTCTTATATTAATAGTTCAGTGCTGGGGTAATGGTGACAATATTGAAAGATCAGAGTAGCATTTGTGACAATAACTAGTAGTGTCATTGAAGGATGACCTATTCCATTTCTAAAATTTACTACTACACAGTTGAGTTCTTTATCTCTAAAGTTGATTTAAAAATTTAAAAAAAATAAAAAGATCACTGCATGAGGTGATGATTTTTTCATCTACAGTGCTTTAAAAAATAGAACTTGGAAACATACATGAAGATAAGCATAAGCATTTTCAACAAATTGTGTTGTTAAAACAATATCCACGTCCAAAAGAATGAAGCTGGATCCTTGCCATCCATCATATACAAAACATAACTCAGGTCCTAGCCAGTTTGGCTAAGTAGATACAGTGTCGGCCTGCAAACTATAGAGTCCCATATTTGATTCTGGTCAAGGGTATGTACCTTGGTTGTGGGCACATCACCAGTTGCGGGTGTGCAGGAAGCCACTGATCAATGTTTCTCTCTCATCAATGTTTCTAACTCACTACCCCTCTCCCTTCCTCTCCTTAAAAAATCAATAATAGCCAAAACCGGTTTGACTCAGTGGATAGAGCATCGGCCTGCAGACTGAAGTTCCCAGGTTCAATCCTGGTCAAGGGCATGTACCTTGGTTGTGGGCACATCCCCAGTGAGGGGCATGCAGGAGGCAGCTGATCGATGTTTTTCTCTTATCAATATTTCTGACTCTCTATCCCTCCCTTCCTCTCTGTAAAAAAATCAATAAAATATATTTTAAAAATAAAAAATAATAATAAAATAACATAACTCAGAATGGGTCAAAAAACATAAATATAAGAGCTAAAACTCTAGAAACTCTTAGAAAACATACAAGAAAAGCTTTATGACATTGGATTTCCCATTGATTTTTGGAAATGACACCAAAAGCATAAGCAACAACAACAAAATAGATAAATTGGACTACCTCAAAACTAAACACTTTTACATCAAAGGACACTATCAAAAGAGTGTAAACCCACAGAATGGTAAGAAATATTTGCAAGTCATATGCTGAATATGGGGCAAATTTCTAAAATATATAAAGAAATGCAATGTCTCAACAACAACAAAAAACAACCAAAAAATATTTCAAACTGTACAAAAGGCTTGAACAGATAGTTCTTCAATATGCTATGGTCAATAAGCACATGAAAATATATTCAACATCACAATTATTAGGAAAGTGAAAATAAAAACAATGAGATGCCACTTCACACCCTTTTGGATAGTTATTAGGCTATTATATAAGTCTCACTTATAATTTAATCTAATGAAGAAAATAAACTGGTGAACAAAATGCATCCAGAGGCATGTAGGCATGATATATCAGGCTGATATAGCTCACAGGGGAGGGGGTAGATGGGAAGATGTTAACCAAAAACTTATATACATCCTATCTAATAAGAGTAATATGCAAATTGACCATGGCTTCGCTACACCCACAAGCCATGCCCATTAGCCAATCAGGAGCAAGTATGCAAATTAACCCAACCAAGATTGCTACAGCCACAGAATAAGCAGGAGGCTTGGGTTTCCCTGAAAATGGAGGAAGCCAACATTCCTGCACACCCTGGCCAGTTGTGGACTCCACTCAAGGCTACAAAGTTTTAATTATAGAAGATAAGTAAATCCCAGATACCAGGGTCTCTGCTTGGATCACCAGGGCATGTGGCCAGCCTGCAAACCACCACAGGCCCCTCTCCCAGGCTACTCCATTCACCAAGGGAACTCCCGCCCAGTTCTGGGACACCCTTTACAGCAAACCAATTGGTTCCCACCCATGCACCAGGCCTCTATCCTATCTAATAAAAGAGTAATATGCAAATTGACCATCACTCCAAAGCACAAGATCGCTGTCCCTATGTGGTCAAACATCCTTGCTCCCATGTGGACACAAGATGTCCACACAAGATGGCCAGCAGGGGAGGGACCATTTCTGCAAGGGAGGGCAGTTGTGGGCAATCAGGCCAGCAGGGAAGGGCAGTTGGGAGGAACCAGGCCTGCAAGGAAGGGCAGTTGGGAGTGATCTAACCTGCAGAGGAGCGCAGTTAGGGGTGGCCAGGCCTGCAGGGGAGGGCAGTTAGGGGCAATCAGGCTGCCATGGGAGCAATTAGGCATCAATCAGGCTGGCAGGGGAGTGATTAGAGGTGATTAGGCAGAAGTGGTTAGGGACAATCAGGAAGGCAGGCAGGCAAACAGTTGGGAGCCAGCAGTCCTAGATTGTGAGAGGGATGTCTGCCCGTTTATTCCCGATCCTACTGGGATTGGAACTAAATGGACAGTCAGACATCCCTCGAAGGGTCCCAGACTGGAGAGAGTGCAGGCTGGGCTGAGGGTCACATACCCACTTTCCCCCATTCACAAATTTTGTGTACCAGGCCTCTAGTATATGTATAACCAATGGACACAGACAATAGTGTGTGGAAGACCTGGGATCTGGCAGGGGCTGGGAGGAAAGAGGTAGAAGACATGACAATTGGGGGACATCTGTAATACTGTCAACAATAATGAAAAAAAAATAAACAAAAAATAAAATCCTGCCATTCTCTAGACTCAACAACACCCCCTATAGAATGAGGCACACAAAGGTACCTATCCCATGGGGACAAGACGTTAAGATACTTAAGTTTTCATTTGGACTCAGACTTAAGTTTAAACCTAGGCTCTGCCTGTTCCCATTGAGAGATGACTCAGTTTTCCCCTCTGGCAAGAGATGTATTTCATTTTCTGAGACCCATGGGGACTGTTCTGAGACTCAGCTGCTTCCTATAATGACCCCCATTTGTAAAGCACTTGTGTGCCAGGCCCTGGCTATGCCTGCTCCGTGTGCCTGTTGGCTCATTTGGGAGACAGGTAATAGGTAGAAAGATTCCAATGGGAGAACATGGGTGGAGCTCCCTGCATGGTGATCAATGTTAGAAGCCTGGGAGCTGTGGTGAGCCCTGCCCTTCTGAGTCCTGACATCACAGTGGTGGCTATTTAATGCATCCACCACTGGTCTTGCACAGAGCAAGGCCTCAATAAATGCCCCCTTTGGAATTAAATAAATCTGGATCTAATCCTGGCCCTAAGGCTTCGGACACCCCACTTTCTCTTCCTAAACTATGGTTTGCCCATCTGAGAAACGGGCTCAACATGCGCACTGGGCAGGAGCAGCACCTGGCACCCAGCAGAGCTGAAGACTGAGTGGCCAGGATGGCAAGTATTACGTGGAGTATTCTTACCTCGGTGGAATGGTAATGATTTCATTCCCTGGCAGATCAGTGGGCCAACCTGCCCTTCAGGTTGTTACACTCCTCTCTTACCCATGATGTTACCCCCAGAGTGGCCAGTGGAACCCTGAGGGGTCTGTGAGGTCACCCCATTCTGTTCCACAAACACTCTGTTGGGACAGAAGCTCCTGAGAGGGACACAGAGTGTTGGGAACCAAGGACACTCCAAGTGCTGACCCCGGGAGGCCAGAACCAGGGGCAGAAGTCTTGTGGGCGTACAGAGTGTCATTCAGTAGTTCCAGGAGGCCCACCGCCACCAGGCCACCATGGTCCTTGGCTGGCTACTGCTCCTGGTGATGGCTCTGGCCCTGGTTACAACAGGCACCATGGACTGCATCTTCTGTGAGCTGACTGACTCATCCAACTACCCTGGCATCCCATGACCTGTGGTGATGACAAGGAGTGCTTCATGGGCAAAGGGACAGCACCAGGCCTTGGGCCCATGATCAGAAGAGGCACCAGGGACATCAGTTCATACAGTCGCCTTCAAGAGCCTATCACTTATCAGAGTGTTACCTACGGCCTCACCTTTCCCTGCCATTATGGGGACTGTGTAACAGGGCCCCCACCCCCGCAGGCAGCCTGAAGACAGCGGTCACCACCTGCCTGGCACTGGGCATGCTGCTGCTGCTTCATTGACTGTGACCAGTTTGGAGGGCAGAGCCTGGGCTCCACTGCTTCTTGTGGCTCCTGCCCATCCATCCCCCTCTTCTTTCCCCCATTAAATGGCCAGAGGCCCTAGACAAAAAATAAAATGATAATGATGATAAAGCTGTACAGTATGTTTTCATGGCAATGCTAGTATAACTGACATTAGAAATAATAGTTCTCATGCTTTGAGAGCTCAGAAGAGTTATGAGCTGAGAAAATTATTCAGATAATCTAAGACCAGAGGCCAGATTTTTTTTAAAAAAAGAAAATACAGGGCATTGGTAGCTGAACTGCATGTTGATCTTTTAAGAATGGGTGTATCACATTATTTATCAGTTCTCAAATTTCACTGAATATTAGAAACACCTGTCACGCTCAGATATAAAAACAGAATCTCTGGGTTTGGGCCCAAGGCATTGGCTGTGTTTTTGTTTTTCCTTTATTTTATCAAATATTTTATTTTATTCCCAGTACTAAAAATACACATATGTTAGGCTGTATAATATTGACTCACAGATCATTGAGGTGCTAATTTTTAAAAATATTTTTCTTTATTGATTAAGCTATTACATATGTGTCCTTACCCTTCCCAGTGCTCCCCATTCCCGATTCATGTTCTCACCCTCCCTAGTGTCTGTGTCCATTGGTTAGGCTATATGCATACATACAAGTCCTTTGGTTGATCTCTCCTCCTTATCCCCACCCTCCCCTACCTTCCCTCTGAGGTTCGATGGTTTGATTGATACTTCTTTGTCTCTGGATCTTGCCGTATTTTAAATTTCCATGAGATTGAGGTGGAGGGGACAATGGAGGGAAAAGGGGGACACCTGCAAGAATTTCAACAATAAGAATAAATTTTAAAAAACATTAATACAATAAAACAAAGTTCCATGTGGACCACTGGCAAAACAGAATGACATATTCTGCAAGATTTTCTTGGGTGATTGTCCAAGTTGGAAAGAAGTGACATTGTCATTATTCACAGATGGCATGATATTGTAGTTAGCAAATCCTAAAGATTCCACCTAAATACCACTAGATTTACTAAATGAGTTTGGTAATGTAGTAGGATACAAAATCAACAACCATAAATTAAAGGCATTTTTTATATATCAATAAATGAACTCTTAGAAAGTGAAACTACAAAACAATTCCACTTAGCATTGAAAAAAAATAAAAATAAATAAGATACATTGGAATAAACTTAACCAAGGAGACAAAGGACGTGTATTCAGAAAACTATAAGACATTGAAAAAGAAATAGAAGAAGATACAAACAAGTGAAAACATATACCATGTTCATGAATTGGAATAATCAACATCTTTAAAATGTCCATAGTAGCCAAAGCAATCTAGAGATTCAATGCAATCCCTGTTAAAATACCAATGACATAGTTCACAATTCGAGAATAAATATTCCCAAAATGTATATGAAATAATAAAAAAAAACCTGGATAGCCTCAGAAATCTTGAGCAATAAGAAGAAAGTTGTAGGGATCACAATATCAGATATCAAACTATACTACAAAGCCAGTATAATAAAAGAAAAGCCTGGTACTGGCATAAACAGGCATATAGATCAATGGAACAGAACAGGGACCTCAGAAATCGACCCACATCATTAGGGTCAATTAATATATGTCAAAGGAGGCAAGAGCATACAATGGAGGAAAGACAATCTCTTCAATAAATGGTGCTTGGAAAATTGGACAGGTACATGCAAAAATATATTTAAACTACATCAACAACTTACACAACACACAAGAATAAACTTAAAAGATGCTTATGTAAGTCATGAAACTATAAAAATCCTAGAAGAAAACATAGGTAGCAAAAACTCAGACATCTTACATAACAGAAATGTCAACAAAATATCTCCTGGGGCAAGATAAACAAAGAAGAAAATAAACAAAGGGGACTACATTAAACTAAAATGCTACTACATAGCAAAAGCAAGTATCAGCAAAATGAAATGAGAACCCACTCTATGGGAGAACATACTTGCCAATGACACATTTGATAAAGGGTTAACTTCCAAAATATAAGAATTCATACAGCTCAACAAAAGAGAGACAGAAAACCAATTAAAAATGGGCACAAGACTTGAATAGGCACTTCTCCAAAGAGGACATACAGATGACCAATAGACATATGAAAAAATGTTCAATGTCACTAATCATCAGAGAGATGCAAATTAAAACTATAATGAGATACCACCTCACACCTGTCAGAATGGCTACCATCAATAAATCAACAAACAAGTGCTAGCGAGAATGTGGACAAAAGGGAATTCAGATTGGTGCAGGCAGTATGGAAACAAGTATGAAATTTAGCAAAAAAAAATTGAAATGGAATTACTGTTTGACCCAGTGCTCCCACTTATCTGAATATATCTTAAGAATCCCAAAACACCAATCAGACAGGATATATATATATATATATATATATATATATATATATATATATCCTGATATTCATAGCAGCATTATTTACAGCTAGAGGCCTGGTGCACAAAATTTGCACATGGGGGTTGCAGGAGGGTGTGTGTACCTCAGCAAGGTCTGAACCCTCTCCAATCTGGGACCCCTCGAAGGATGTCTGACTGCCTGTTAAGGCCTAAATGGGCAGTTGGATATCACTCTCACAATCCAAAACTGCTGGCTCCAACTGCTCACCTGCCTGCCAGCCTGATCACACCTTAACCACTCCCCTGTCAGCCTAATTGCCCCTAACTTCCCTCCCCTGTTGGCCTGGTCACCCACCTCTAACTGCCCTCCTCAGCCGGCCTGGTTGCCCCCAAATGCCCTCCCCTGCAGGCCTGGTTTCTCCCAACTGCCCTCCCCTACTGGCCATCTTGTGTCCACACAGGACAGTCATCTTTGACATGGGGGTGGCCATCTTTGACCACATGGGGGTGGCCATCTTGTGTGTTGTAGTGATGGTCAATTTGCCTATTACCTCTATTATATAGGAGGATAGCTAAGATCTGAAAACATTCCAAGTATCCATTAGTAGTTAAGTAGCTAAAAAAGCTATGGTAGATTTGCATAATGGAATACTACATGACCCTAAAAAAGAAGGATCTCTTACCCTTTGCTACAGAATGAATGGATTGGAGAATAT